>CAKAJA020000344.1:0-109244 GCA_916610235.2 Lasioglossum morio
TATAACGTATAACCTGTAACGTATAACGAATAACGTATAATGTATAACCTAACCTGTAACGTATAACGTATAATGTATAAACTAACCTGTAACGTATAACGTATAACGTATAACGTATAACGTATAACATATAACGTATAACGTATAACGTATAACGTATAACGTATAACGTACATCGTGTAACGTATAACGTATAATGTATAACGTATAACGTATAACGTATAACGTATAACGTATAACGTATAACGTATAACGTATAACGTATAACGTATAACGTATAACGTATAACGTATAACGTATAACGTATAACGTATAACGTATAACGTATAACGTATAACGTATAACCTGTAACGTATAACGAATAACGAATAATGTATAACCTAACCTGTAACGTATAACGTATAACGTATAACGTATAACGTATAACGTATAACGTATAACGTATAACGTATAACGTATAACGTATAACGTATAACGTATAACGTATAACGTATAACGTATAACGTATAACGTATAACGTATAACGTATAACGTATAACGTATAACGTATAACGTATAACGTATAACGTATAACGTATAACGTATAACGTATAACGTATAACGTATAACGTATAACGTATAACGTATAACGTATAACGTATAACGTATAACGTATAACGTATAACGTATAACGTATAACGTATAACGTATAACGTATAACGTATAACGTATAACGTATAACGTATAACGTATAACGTATAACGTATAACGTATATCGTATAACGTATAACGTATAACGTATAACGTATAACGTATAACGTATAACGTATAACGTATAACGTATAACGTATAACGTATAACGTATAACGTATAACGTATAACGTATAACGTATAACGTATAACGTATAACGTATAACGTATAACGTATAACGTATAACGTATAACGTATAACGTATAACGTATAACGTATAACGTATAACGTATAACGTATAACGTATAACGTATAACGTATAACGTATAACGTATAACGTATAACGTATAACGTATAACGTATAACGTATAACGTATAACGTATAACGTATAACGTATAACGTATAACGTATAACGTATAACGTATAACGTATAACGTATAACGTATAACGTATAACGTATAACGTATAACGTATAACGTATAACGTATAACGTATAACGTATAACGTATAACGTATAACGTATAACGTATAACGTATAACGTATAACGTATAACGTATAACGTATAACCTGTAACGTATAACGAATAACGTATAATCTATAAACTAACCTGTAACGTATAACGTATAACGTATAACGTACAACGTATAACGTATAACGTATAACGTATAACGTATAACGTATAACCTGTGACGTATAACGAATAACGTATAATGTATAACCTAACCTGTAACGTATAACGTATAATGTATAAACTAACCTGTAACGTATAACGTATAACGTATAACGTATAACGTATAACGTATAACGTATAACGTATAACGTATAACGTATAACGTATAACGTATAACGTATAACGTATAACGTATAACGTATAACGTATAACGTATAACGTATAACGTATAACGTATAACGTATAACGTATAACGTATAACGTATAACGTATAACGTATAACGTATAACGTATAACGTATAACGTATAACGTATAACGTATAACGTATAACGTATAACGTATAACGTATAACGTATAACGTATAACGTATAACGTATAACGTATAACGTATAACGTATAACGTATAACGTATAACCTATAACGTATAACGTATAACGTATAACCTATAACGTATAACGTATAACGTATAACCTATAACGTATAACGTATAACGTATAACGTATAACGTATAACGTATAACGTATAACGTATAACGTATAACGTATAACGTATAACGTATAACGTATAACGTATAACGTATAACGTATAACGTATAACGTATAACGTATAACGTATAACGTATAACGTATAACGTATAACGTATAACGTATAACGTATAACGTATAACGTATAACGTATAACGTATAACGTATAACGTATAACGTATAACGTATAACGTATAACGTATAACGTATAACGTATAACGTATAACGTATAACGTATAACGTATAACGTATAACGTATAACGTATAACGTATAACGTATAACGTATAACGTATAACGTATAACGTATAACGTATAACGTATAACGTATAACGTATAACGTATAACGTATAACGTATAACGTATAACGTATAACGTATAACGTATAACGTATAACGTATAACGTATAACGTATAACGTATAAGTATAACGTATAACGTATAACGTATAACGTATAACGTATAACGTATAACGTATAACGTATAACGTATAACGTATAACGTATAACGTATAACGTATAACGTATAACGTATAACGTATAACGTATAACGTATAACGTATAACGTATAACGTATAACGTATAACGTATAACGTATAACGTATAACGTATAACGTATAACGTATAACGTATAACGTATAACGTATAACGTATAACGTATAACGTATAACGTATAACGTATAACGTATAACGTATAACGTATAACGTATAACGTATAACGTATAACGTATAACCTGTAACGTATAACGAATAACGTATAATCTATAAACTAACCTGTAACGTATAACGTATAACGTATAACGTATAACGTATAACGTATAACGTATAACGTATAACGTATAACGTATAACGTATAACGTATAACCTGTAACGTATAACGAATAACGTATAATGTATAACCTAACCTGTAACGTATAACGTATAATGTATAAACTAACCTGTAACGTATAACGTATAACGTATAACGTATAACGTATAACGTATAACGTATAACGTATAACGTATAACGTATAACGTATAACGTATAACGTATAACGTATAACGTATAACGTATAACGTATAACGTATAACGTATAACGTATAACGTATAACGTATAACGTATAACGTATAACGTATAACGTATAACGTATAGCGTATAACGTATAACGTATAACGTATAACGTATATCGTATAACGTATAACGTATAACGTATAACGTATAACGTATAACGTATAACGTATAACGTATAACGTATAACGTATAACGTATATCGTATAATGTATAACGTTTAAGGTATAACGTACAACGTATAACGTATAATGTATAACCTATCACGTACAACGTACAACGTACAACGTATAACGTATAACGTATAACGTATAACGTATAACGTATAACGTATAACGTATAACGTATAACGTATAACGTATAACGTATAACGTATAACGTATAACGTATAACGTATAACGTATAACGTATAACGTATAACGTATAACGTATAACGTATAACGTATAACGTATAACGTATAACGTATAACGTATAACCTGTAACGTATAACGAATAACGTATAATGTATAACCTAACCTGTAACGTATAACGTATAATGTATAAACTAACCTGTAACGTATAACGTATAACGTATAACGTATAACGTATAACGTATAACGTATAACGTATAACGTATAACGTATAACGTATAACGTATAACGTATAACGTATAACGTATAACGTATAACGTATAACGTATAACGTATAACGTATAACGTATAACGTATAACGTATAACGTATAACGTATAACGTATAACGTATAACGTATAACGTATAACGTATATCGTATAACGTATAACATATAACGTATAACGTATAACGTATAACGTATAACGTATAACGTATAACGTATAACGTATAACGTATATCGTATAATGTATAACGTTTAAGGTATAACGTACAACGTATAACGTATAATGTATAACCTATCACGTACAACGTACAACGTACAACGTATAACGTATAACGTATAACGTATAACGTATAACGTATAACGTATAACGTATAACGTATAACGTATAACGTATAACGTATAACGTATAACGTATAACGTATAACGTATAACGTATAACGTATAACGTATAACGTATAACGTATAACGTATAACGTATAACGTATAACGTATAACGTATAACGTATAACGTATAACGTATAACGTATAACGTATAACGTATAACGTATAACGTATAACGTATAACGTATAACGTATAACGTATAACGTATAACGTATAACGTATAACGTATAACGTATAACGTATAACGTATAACGTATAACGTATAACGTATAACGTATAACGTATAACGTATAACGTATAACGTATAACGTATAACGTATAACGTATAACGTATAACGTATAACGTATAACGTATAACGTATAACGTATAACGTATAACGTATAACCTATAACGTATAACGAATAACGTATAATGTATAAACTAACCTGTAACGTATAACGTATAACGTATAACGTATAACGTATAACGTATAACGTATAACGTATAACGTATAACGTATAACGTATAACGTATAACGTATAATGTATAACGTATAACGTATAACGTATAACGTATAACGTATAACGTATAACGTACATCGTGTAACGTATAACGTATAATGTATAACGTATAACGTATAACGTATAACGTATAACGTATAACGTATAACGTATAACGTATAACGTATAACGTATAACGTATAACGTATAACGTATAACGTATAACGTATAACGTATAACGTATAACGTATAACGTATAACGTATAACGTATAACGTATAACGTATAACGTATAACGTATAACGTATAACGTATAACGTATAACGTATAACGTATAACGTATAACGTATAACGTATAACGTATAACGTATAACGTATAACGTATAACGTATAACGTATAACGTATAACGTATAACGTATAACGTATAACGTATAACGTATATCGTATAACGTATAACGTTTAAGGTATAACGTACAACGTATAACGTATAATGTATAACCTATCACGTACAACGTACAACGTATAACGTATAACGTATAACGTATAACGTATAACGTATAACGTATAACGTATAACGTATAACGTATAACGTATTACGTATAACGTATAACGTATAACGTATAACGTATAACGTATAACGTATAACGTATAACCTGTAACGTATAACGAATAACGTATAATGTATAACCTAACCTGTAACGTATAACGTATAACGTATAACGTATAACGTATAACGTATAACGTATAACGTATAACGTATAACGTATAACGTATAACGTATAACGTATAACGTATAACGTATAACGTATAACGTATAACGTATAACGTATAACGTATAACGTATAACGTATAACGTATAACGTATAACGTATAACGTATAACGTATAACGTATAACGTATAACGTATAACGTATAACGTATAACGTATAACGTATAACGTATAACCTGTAACGTATAACGTATAAAGTAATAATGTATAACCTAACCTGTAACGTATAACGTATAACGTATAACGTATAACCTGTAACGTATAACGAATAACGTATATTGTATAACCTAACCTGTAACGTATAACGTATAACGTATAACGTATAACGTATAACGTATAACGTATAACGTATAACGTATAACGTATAACGTATAACGTATAACGTATAACGTATAACGTATAACGTATAACGTATAACGTATAACGTATAACGTATAACGTATAACGTATAACGTATAACGTATAACGTATAACGTATAACGTATAACGTATAACGTATAACGTATAACGTATAACGTATAACGTATAACGTATAACGTATAACGTATAACGTACAACGTATAACGTATAACGTATAACGTATAACGTACATCGTGTAACGTATAACGTATAATGTATAACGTATAACGTATAACGTATAACGTATAACGTATAACCTGTAACGTATAACGAATAACGTATAATGTATAACCTAACCTGTATCGTATAACGTATAACGTTTAAGGTATAACGTATAACGTATAACGTATAACGTATAACGTATAACGTATAACGTATAACGTATAACGTATAAAGTATAACGTATAACGTATAACGTATAACGTATAACGTATAACGTATAACGTATAACGTATAACGTATAACGTATAACGTATAACGTATAACGTATAACGTATAACGTATAACGTACATCGTGTAACGTATAACGTATAATGTATAACCTAACCTGTATCGTATAACGTATAACGTACAACGTATAACGTATAATGTATAACCTATCACGTACAACGTACAACGTATAACGTATAACGTATAACGTATAACGTATAACGTATAACGTATAACGTATAACGTATAACGTATAACGTATAACGTATAACGTATAACGTATAACGTATAACGTATAACGTATAACGTATAACGTGTAACCTGTAACGTATAACGAATAACGTACAATGTATAACCTAACCTGTAACGTATAACGTATAACGTATAACGTATAACGTATAACGTATAACGTATAACGTATAACGTATAACGTATAACGTATAACGTATAACGTATAACGTATAACGTATAACGTATAACGTATAACGTATATCGTATAACGTATAACGTTTAAGGTATAACGTACAACGTATAACGTATAATGTATAACCTATCACGTACAACGTACAACGTATAACGTATAACGTATAACGTGTAACGTATAACGTATAACGTATAACGTATAACCTGTAACGTATAACGAATAACGTATAATGTATAAACTAACCTGTAACGCATAACGTATAACGTATAACGTATAACGTATAACATATAACGTATAACGTATAACGTATAACGTATAACGTATAACGTATAACCTGTAACGTATAACGAATAACGTATAATGTATAACCTAACCTGTAACGTATAACGTATAACGTATAACGTATAACGTATAACGTATAACGTATAACCTGTAACGTATAACGAATAACGTATAATGTATAACCTAACCTGTAACGTATAACGTATAACGTATAACGTATAACGTATAACGTATAACGTATAACGTATAACGTATAACGTATAACGTATAACGTATCACGTACAACGTACAACGTATAACGTATAACGTATAACGTATAACGTATAACGTATAACGTATAACGTATAACGTATAACGTATAACGTATAACGTATTACGTATAACGTATAACGTATAACGTATAACGAATAACGTATAACGTATAACGTATAACGTATAACGTATAACGTATAACGTATAACCTGTAACGTATAACGAATAACGTATAATGTATAACCTAACCTGTAACGTATAACGTATAACGTATAACGTATAACGTATAACGTATAACGTATAACGTATAACGTATAACGTATAACGTATAACGTATAACGTATAACGTATAACGTATAACGTATAACGTATAACGTATAACGTATAACGTATAACGTATAACGTATAACGTATAACGTATAACGTATAACGTATAACGTATAACGTATAACGTATAACGTATAACGTATAACGTATAACGTATAACGTATAACGTATAACGTATAACGTATAACGTATAACGTATAACGTATAACGTATATCGTATAACGTATAACGTTTAAGGTATAACGTACAACGTATAACGTATAATGTATAACCTATCACGTACAACGTACAAGGTATAACGTATAACGTATAACGTATAACGTATAACGTATAACGTATAACGTATAACGTATAACGTATAACGTATAACGTATAACGTATAACGTATAACGTATAACGTATAACGTATAACGTGTACCCTGTAACGTATAACGAATAACCTATAATGTGTAACCTAACCTGTAACGTATAACGTATAACGTATAACGTATAACGTATAACGTCTAACGTATAACGTATAACGTATAACGTATAACGTATAACGTATAACCTGTAACGTATAACGAATAACGTATAACGTATAACGTATAACGTATAACGTATAACGTATAACGTATAACGTATAACGTATAACGTATAACGTATAACGTATAACGTATAACGTGTAACCTGTAACGTATAACGAATAACGTATAATGTATAAACTAACCTGTAACGTATAACGTATATCGTATAACGTATAACGTATAACGTATAACCTGTAACGTATAACGTATAACGTATAACGTATAACGTATAACGTATAACGTATAACGTATAACGTATAACGTATAACGTATAACGTATAACGTATAACGTATAACGTATAACGTATAACGTATAACGTATAACGTATAACGTGTAACCTGTAACGTATAACGAATAACGTATAATGTATAACCTAACCTGTAACGTATAACGTATAACGTATAACGTATAACGTATAACGTATAACGTATAACGTATAACCTGTAACGTATAACGAATAACGTATAATGTATAACCTAACCTGTAACGTATAACGTATAACGTATAACGTATAACGTATAACGTATAACGTATAACGTATAACGTATAAGGTATAACGTATAACGTATAACGTATAACGTATAACGTATAACGTATAACGTATATCGTATAACGTATAACGTTTAAGGTATAACGTACAACGTATAACGTATAATGTATAACCTATCACGTACAACGTACAACGTATAACGTATAACTTATAACGTATAACGTATAACGTATAACGTATAACGTATAACGTATAACGTATAACGTGTAACCTGTAACGTATAACGAATAACGTATAATGTATAACCTAACCTGTAACGTATAACGTATAACGTATAACGTATAACGTATAACGTATAACGTATAACGTATAACGTATAACGTATAACGTACAACGTATAACGTATAACGTATAACGTATAACGTATAACGTATAACGTATAACGTATAACGTATAACGTATAACGTATAACGTATAACGTATAACGTATAACGTATAACGTATAACGTATAACGTATAATGTATAACGTATAACGTATAACGTATAACGTATAACGTATAACGTATATCGTATAACGTATAACGTTTAAGGTATAACGTACAACGTATAACGTGTAACGTATAACCTATCACGTACAACGTGCATCGTATAACGTATAACGTATAACGTATAACGTATAACGTATAACGTATAACGTATAACGTATAACGTATAACGTATAACGTATAGCGTATAACGTATAACGTATAACGTATAACGTATAACGTATAACCTGTAACGTATAACGAATAACGTATAACGTATAACGTATAACGTATAACGTATAACGTATAACGTATAACGTATAACGTATAACGTATAACGTATAACGTATAACGTATAACGTGTAACCTGTAACGTATAACGAATAACGTATAATGTATAAACTAACCTGTAACGTATAACGTATAACGTATAACGTATAACGTATAACGTATAACGTATAACCTGTAACGTATAACGTATAACGTATAACGTATAACGTATAACGTATAACGTATAACGTATAACGTATAACGTATAACGTATAACGTATAACGTATAACGTATAACGTATAACGTATAACGTATAACGTATAACGTATAACGTATAACGTGTAACCTGTAACGTATAACGAATAACGTATAATGTATAACCTAACCTGTAACGTATAACGTATAACGTATAACGTATAACGTATAACGTATAACGTATAACCTGTAACGTATAACGAATAACGTATAATGTATAACCTAACCTGTAACGTATAACGTATAACGTATAACGTATAACGTATAACGTATAACGTATAACGTATAACGTATAACGTATAACGTATAACGTATAACGTATAAGGTATAACGTATAACGTATAACGTATAACGTATAACGTATAACGTATAACGTATATCGTATAACGTATAACGTTTAAGGTATAACGTACAACGTATAACGTATAATGTATAACCTATCACGTACAACGTACAACGTATAACGTATAACTTATAACGTATAACGTATAACGTATAACGTATAACGTATAACGTATAACGTATAACGTGTAACCTGTAACGTATAACGAATAACGTATAATGTATAACCTAACCTGTAACGTATAACGTATAACGTATAACGTATAACGTATAACGTATAACGTATAACGTATAACGTATAACGTATAACGTACAACGTATAACGTATAACGTATAACGTATAACGTATAACGTATAACGTATAACGTATAACGTATAACGTATAACGTATAACGTATAACGTATAACGTATAACGTATAACGTATAACGTATAACGTATAATGTATAACGTATAACGTATAACGTATAACGTATAACGTATAACGTATATCGTATAACGTATAACGTTTAAGGTATAACGTACAACGTATAACGTGTAACGTATAACCTATCACGTACAACGTGCATCGTATAACGTATAACGTATAACGTATAACGTATAACGTATAACGTATAACGTATAACGTATAACGTATAACGTATAACGTATAGCGTATAACGTATAACGTATAACGTATAACGTATAACGTATAACGTATAACGTATAACGTATAACGTATAACGTATAACGTGTAACCTGTAACGTATAACGAATAACGTATAATGTATAACCTAACCTGTAACGTATAACGTATAACGTATAACGTATAACGTATAACGTATAACGTATAACGTATAACGTATAACGTATAACGTATAACGTATAACGTATAACGTATAACGTATAACGTATAACGTATAACGTATAACGTATAACGTATAACGTATAACGTATAACGTATAACGTATAACGTATAACGTATAACGTATAACGTATAACGTATAACGTATAACGTATAACGTATAACGTATAACGTATAACGTATAACGTATAACGTATAACGTATAACGTATAACGTATAACGTATAACGTATAACGTATAACGTATAACGTATAACGTATAACGTATAACGTATAACGTATAACGTATAACGTATAACGTATAACGTATAACGTATAACGTATAACGTATAACGTATAACGTATAACGTATAACGTATAACGTATAACGTATAACGTATAACGTATAACGTATAACGTATAACGTATAACGTATAACGTATAACGTATAACGTATAACGTATAACGTATAACGTATAACGTATAACGTATAACGTATAACGTATAACGTATAACGTATAACGTATAACGTATAACGTATAACGTATAACGTATAACGTATAACGTATAACGTATAACGTATAACGTATATCGTATAACGTATAACGTATAACGTATAACGTATAACGTATAACGTATAACGTATAACGTATAACGTATAACGTATAACGTATAACGTATATCGTATAACGTATAACGTATAACGTATAACGTATAACGTATATCGTATAACGTATAACGTTTAAGGTATAACGTACAACGTATAACGTATAATGTATAACCTATCACGTACAACGTACAACGTATAACGTATAACGTATAACGTATAATGTATAACCTATCACGTACAACGTACAACGTATAACGTATAACGTATAACGTATAATGTATAACCTATCACGTACAACGTATAACGTATAACGTATAACGTATAACGTATAACGTATAACGTATAACGTATAACGTATAACGTATAACGTATAACGTATAACGTATAACGTATAACGTGTACCCTGTAACGTATAACGAATAACCTATAATGTATAACCTAACCTGTAACGTATAACGTATAACGTATAACGTATAACGTATAACGTATAACGTATAACGTATAACGTATAACGTATAACGTATAACGTATAACGTATAACGTATAACGTATAACGTATAAAGTATAACGTATAACGTATAACGTATAACGTATAACGTATAACGTATAACGTATAACGTATAACGTATAACGTATAACGTATAACGTATAACGTATAACGTATAACGTATAACGTATAACGTATAACGTATAACGTATAACGTATAACGTATAACGTATAACGTATAACGTATAACGTATAACGTATAACGTATAACGTATAACGTATAACGTATAACGTATAACGTATAACGTATAACGTATAACGTATAACGTATAACGTATAACGTATAACGTATAACGTATAACGTATAACGTATAACGTATAACGTATAACGTATAACGTATAACGTATAACGTATAACGTATAACGTATAACGTATAACGTATAACGTATAACGTATAACGTATAACGTATAACGTATAACGTATAACATATAACGTATAACGTATAACGTATAACGTATAACGTATAACGTATAACGTATAACGTATAACGTATAACGTATAGTGTATAACGTATAACGTATAACGTATAACGTATAACGTATAACGTATAACGTATAACGTATAGTGTATAACGTATAACGTATAACGTATAACGTATAACGTATAACGTATAACGTATAACGTATAACGTATAACGTATAACGTATAACGTATAACGTATAACGTATAACGTATAACGTATAACGTATAACGTATAACGTATAACGTATAACGTATAACGTATAACGTATAACGTATAACGTATAACGTATAACGTATAACGTATAACGTATAACGTATAACGTATAACGTATAACGTATAACGTATAACGTATAACGTATAACGTATAACGTATAACGTATAACGTATAACGTATAACGTATAACGTGTAACGTATAACGTGTAACGTATAACGTATAACGTATAACGTATAACGTATAACGTATAACGTATAACGTATAACGTATAACGTATAACGTATAACGTATAACGTATAACGTATAACGTATAACGTATAACGTATAACGTATAACGTATAACGTATAACGTATAACGTATAACGTATAACGTATAACGTATAACGTATAACGTATAACGTATAACGTATAACGTATAACGTTTAACGTATAACGTATAACGTATAACGTATAACGTATAACGTATAACGTATAACGTATAACGTATAACGTATAACGTGTAACCTGTAACGTATAACGAATAACGTACAATGTATAACCTAACCTGTAACGTATAACGTATAACGTATAACGTATAACGTATAACGTATAACGTATAACGTATAACGTATAACGTATAACGTATAACGTATAACGTATAACGTATATCGTATAACGTATAACGTATAACGTATAACGTATAACGTATAACGTATAACGTATAACGTATAACGTATAACGTATAACGTATAACGTATAACGTATAACGTATAACGTATAACGTATAACGTATAACGTATAACGTATAACGTATAACGTATAACGTATAACGTATAACGTATATCGTATAACGTATAACGTTTAAGGTATAACGTACAACGTATAACGTATAATGTATAACCTATCACGTACAACGTACAAGGTATAACGTATAACGTATAACGTATAACGTATAACGTATAACGTATAACGTATAACGTATAACGTATAACGTATAACGTGTACCCTGTAACGTATAACGAATAACCTATAATGTGTAACCTAACCTGTAACGTATAACGTATAACGTATAACGTATAACGTATAACGTCTAACGTATAACGTATAACGTATAACGTATAACGTATAACGTATAACCTGTAACGTATAACGAATAACGTATAACGTATAACGTATAACGTATAACGTATAACGTATAACGTATAACGTATAACGTATAACGTATAACGTATAACGTATAACGTATAACGTATAACCTGTAACGTATAACGAATAACGTATAATGTATAAACTAACCTGTAACGTATAACGTATAACGTATAACGTATAACGTATAACGTATAACGTATAACGTATAACGTATAACGTATAACGTATAACGTATAACGTATAACGTACATCGTGTAACGTATAACGTATAATGTATAACGTATAACGTATAACGTATAACGTATAACGTATAACGTATAACGTATAACGTATAACGTATAACGTGTAACCTGTAACGTATAACGAATAACGTATAATGTATAACCTAACCTGTAACGTATAACGTATAACGTATAACGTATAACGTATAACGTATAACGTATAACCTGTAACGTATAACGAATAACGTATAATGTATAACCTAACCTGTAACGTATAACGTATAACGTATAACGTATAACGTATAACGTATAACGTATAACGTATAACGTATAACGTATAACGTATAACGTATAACGTATAACGTATAACGTATAACGTATAACGTATAACGTATAACGTATAACGTATAACGTATATCGTATAACGTATAACGTTTAAGGTATAACGTACAACGTATAACGTATAATGTATAACCTATCACGTACAACGTACAACGTATAACGTATAACGTATAACGTATAACGTATAACGTATAACGTATAACGTATAACGTATAACGTATAACGTGTAACCTGTAACGTATAACGAATAACGTATAATGTATAACCTAACCTGTAACGTATAACGTATAACGTATAACGTATAACGTATAACGTATAACGTATAACGTATAACGTATAACGTATAACGTATAACGTATAACGTACAACGTATAACGTATAACGTATAACGTATAACGTATAACGTATAACGTATAACGTATAACGTATAACGTATAACGTATAACGTATAACGTATAACGTATAATGTATAACGTATAACGTATAACGTATAACGTATAACGTATAACGTATAACGTATATCGTATAACGTATAACGTTTAAGGTATAACGTACAACGTATAACGTGTAACGTATAACCTATCACGTACAACGTGCATCGTATAACGTATAACGTATAACGTATAACGTATAACGTATAACGTATAATGTATAACGTATAACGTATAACGTATAACGTATAACGTATAACGTATAACGTATATCGTATAACGTATAACGTTTAAGGTATAACGTACAACGTATAACGTATAATGTATAACCTATCACGTACAACGTACAACGTATAACGTATAACGTATAACGTATAATGTATAACCTATCACGTACAACGTACAACGTATAACGTATAACGTATAACGTATAATGTATAACCTATCACGTACAACGTACAAGGTATAACGTATAACGTATAACGTATAACGTATAACGTATAACGTATAACGTATAACGTATAACGTATAACGTATAACGTATAACGTATAACGTATAACGTATAACGTGTACCCTGTAACGTATAACGAATAACCTATAATGTATAACCTAACCTGTAACGTATAACGTATAACGTATAACGTATAACGTATAACGTATAACGTATAACGTATAACGTATAACGTATAACGTATAACGTATAACGTATAACGTATAACGTATAACGTATAACGTATAACGTATAACGTATAACGTATAACGTATAACGTATAACGTATAACGTATAACGTATAACGTATAACGTATAACGTATAACGTATAACGTATAACGTATAACGTATAACGTATAACGTATAACGTATAACGTATAACGTATAACGTATAACGTATAACGTATAACGTATAACGTATAACGTATAACGTATAACGTATAACGTATAACGTATAACGTATAACGTATAACGTATAACGTATAACGTATAACGTATAACGTATAACGTATAACGTATAACGTATAACGTATAACATATAACGTATAACGTATAACGTATAACGTATAACGTATAACGTATAACGTATAACGTATAACGTATAGTGTATAACGTATAACGTATAACGTATAACGTATAACGTATAACGTATAACGTATAACGTATAGTGTATAACGTATAACGTATAACGTATAACGTATAACGTATAACGTATAACGTATAACGTATAACGTATAACGTATAACGTATAACGTATAACGTATAACGTATAACGTATAACGTATAACGTATAACGTATAACGTATAACGTATAACGTATAACGTATAACGTATAACGTATAACGTATAACGTATAACGTATAACGTATAACGTATAACGTATAACGTATAACGTATAACGTATAACGTATAACGTATAACGTATAACGTATAACGTATAACGTATAACGTATAACATATAACGTATAACGTATAACGTATAACGTATAACGTATAACGTATAACGTATAACGTATAACGTATAACGTATAACGTATAGTGTATAACGTATAACGTATAACGTATAACGTATAACGTATAACGTATAACGTATAACGTATAACGTATAGTGTATAACGTATAACGTATAACGTATAACGTATAACGTATAACGTATAACGTATAACGTATAACGTATAACGTATAACGTATAACGTATAACGTATAACGTATAACGTATAACGTATAACGTATAACGTATAACGTATAACGTATAACGTATAACGTATAACGTATAACGTATAACGTATAACGTATAACGTATAACGTATAACGTATAACGTATAACGTATAACGTATAACGTATAACGTATAACGTATAACGTATAACGTATAACGTATAACGTATAACGTATAACGTATAACGTGTAACGTATAACGTGTAACGTATAACGTATAACGTATAACGTATAACGTATAACGTATAACGTATAACGTATAACGTATAACGTATAACGTATAACGTATAACGTATAACGTATAACGTATAACGTATAACGTATAACGTATAACGTATAACGTATAACGTATAACGTATAACGTATAACGTATAACGTATAACGTATAACGTATAACGTATAACGTATAACGTATAACGTATAACGTATAACGTATAACGTATAACGTATAACGTATAACGTTTAACGTATAACGTATAACGTATAACGTATAACGTATAACGTATAACGTATAACGTATAACGTATAAAGTGTAACCTGTAACGTATAACGAATAACGTACAATGTATAACCTAACCTGTAACGTATAACGTATAACGTATAACGTATAACGTATAACGTATAACGTATAACGTATAACGTATAACGTATAACGTATAACGTATAACGTATAACGTATATCGTATAACGTATAACGTATAACGTATAACGTATAACGTATAACGTATAACGTATAACGTATAACGTATAACGTATAACGTATAACGTATAACGTATAACGTATAACGTATAACGTATAACGTATAACGTATAACGTATAACGTATAACGTATAACGTATAACGTATAACGTATAACGTATAACGTATAACGTATATCGTATAACGTATAACGTTTAAGGTATAACGTACAACGTATAACGTATAATGTATAACCTATCACGTACAACGTACAAGGTATAACGTATAACGTATAACGTATAACGTATAACGTATAACGTATAACGTATAACGTATAACGTATAACGTATAACGTATAACGTATAACGTATAACGTATAACGTGTACCCTGTAACGTATAACGAATAACCTATAATGTGTAACCTAACCTGTAACGTATAACGTATAACGTATAACGTATAACGTATAACGTCTAACGTATAACGTATAACGTATAACGTATAACGTATAACGTATAACCTGTAACGTATAACGAATAACGTATAACGTATAACGTATAACGTATAACGTATAACGTATAACGTATAACGTATAACGTATAACGTATAACGTATAACGTATAACGTATAACGTATAACGTATAACCTGTAACGTATAACGAATAACGTATAATGTATAAACTAACCTGTAACGTATAACGTATAACGTATAACGTATAACGTATAACGTATAACGTATAACGTATAACGTATAACGTATAACGTATAACGTATAACGTATAACGTATAACGTATAACGTATAACGTACATCGTGTAACGTATAACGTATAATGTATAACGTATAACGTATAACGTATAACGTATAACGTATAACGTATAACGTATAACGTATAACGTATAACGTGTAACCTGTAACGTATAACGAATAACGTATAATGTATAACCTAACCTGTAACGTATAACGTATAACGTATAACGTATAACGTATAACGTATAACGTATAACCTGTAACGTATAACGAATAACGTATAATGTATAACCTAACCTGTAACGTATAACGTATAACGTATAACGTATAACGTATAACGTATAACGTATAACGTATAACGTATAACGTATAACGTATAACGTATAAGGTATAACGTATAACGTATAACGTATAACGTATAACGTATAACGTATAACGTATATCGTATAACGTATAACGTTTAAGGTATAACGTACAACGTATAACGTATAATGTATAACCTATCACGTACAACGTACAACGTATAACGTATAACGTATAACGTATAACGTATAACGTATAACGTATAACGTATAACGTATAACGTATAACGTGTAACCTGTAACGTATAACGAATAACGTATAATGTATAACCTAACCTGTAACGTATAACGTATAACGTATAACGTATAACGTATAACGTATAACGTATAACGTATAACGTATAACGTATAACGTATAACGTACAACGTATAACGTATAACGTATAACGTATAACGTATAACGTATAACGTATAACGTATAACGTATAACGTATAACGTATAACGTATAACGTATAACGTATAACGTATAACGTATAACGTATAACGTATAACGTATAACGTATAACGTATAACGTATAACGTATAACGTATAACGTATAACGTATAACGTATAACGTATAACGTATAACGTATAACGTATAACGTATAACCAATAACGTATAACGAATAACGTATAATGTATAAACTAACCTGTAACGTATAACGTATAACGTATAACGTATAACGTATAACGTATAACGTATAACGTATAACGTATAACGTATAACGTATAACGTATAACGTATAACGTATAACGTATAACGTATAACGTATAACGTATAACGTATAACGTATAACGTATAACGTATAACGTATAACGTATAACGTATAACGTATAACGTATAACGTATAACGTATAACGTATAACGTATAACGTATAACGTATAACGTATAACGTATAACGTATAACGTATAACGTATAACGTATAACGTATAACGTATAACGTATAACGTATAACGTATAACGTATAACGTATAACGTATAACGTATAACGTATAACGTATAACGTATAACGTACATCGTGTAACGTATAACGTATAATGTATAACGTATAACGTATAACGTATAACGTATAACGTATAACGTATAACGTATAACGTATAACGTATAACGTATAACGTATAACGTATAACGTATAACGTATAACGTATAACGTATAACGTATAACGTATAACGTATAACGTGTAACGTATAACGTGTAACGTATAACGTATAACGTATAACGTATAACGTATAACGTATAACGTATAACGTATAACGTATAACGTATAACGTATAACGTATAACGTATAACGTATAACGTATAACGTATAACGTATAACGTATAACGTATAACGTATAACGTATAACGTATAACGTATAACGTATAACGTATAACGTATAACGTATAACGTATAACGTATAACGTATAACGTATAACGTATAACGTTTAACGTATAACGTATAACGTATAACGTATAACGTATAACGTATAACGTATAACGTATAACGTATAACGTATAAAGTGTAACCTGTAACGTATAACGAATAACGTACAATGTATAACCTAACCTGTAACGTATAACGTATAACGTATAACGTATAACGTATAACGTATAACGTATAACGTATAACGTATAACGTATAACGTATAACGTATAACGTATAACGTATATCGTATAACGTATAACGTATAACGTATAACGTATAACGTATAACGTATAACGTATAACGTATAACGTATAACGTATAACGTATAACGTATAACGTATAACGTATAACGTATAACGTATAACGTATAACGTATAACGTATAACGTATAACGTATAACGTATAACGTATAACGTATAACGTATAACGTATAACGTATAACGTATAACGTATAACGTATAACGTATAACGTATATCGTATAACGTATAACGTTTAAGGTATAACGTACAACGTATAACGTATAATGTATAACCTATCACGTACAACGTACAAGGTATAACGTATAACGTATAACGTATAACGTATAACGTATAACGTATAACGTATAACGTATAACGTATAACGTATAACGTATAACGTATAACGTATAACGTGTACCCTGTAACGTATAACGAATAACCTATAATGTGTAACCTAACCTGTAACGTATAACGTATAACGTATAACGTATAACGTATAACGTCTAACGTATAACGTATAACGTATAACGTATAACGTATAACGTATAACCTGTAACGTATAACGAATAACGTATAACGTATAACGTATAACGTATAACGTATAACGTATAACGTATAACGTATAACGTATAACGTATAACGTATAACGTATAACGTATAACGTATAACGTATAACCTGTAACGTATAACGAATAACGTATAATGTATAAACTAACCTGTAACGTATAACGTATAACGTATAACGTATAACGTATAACGTATAACGTATAACGTATAACGTATAACGTATAACGTATAACGTATAACGTATAACGTATAACGTATAACGTACATCGTGTAACGTATAACGTATAATGTATAACGTATAACGTATAACGTATAACGTATAACGTATAACGTATAACGTATAACGTATAACGTATAACGTGTAACCTGTAACGTATAACGAATAACGTATAATGTATAACCTAACCTGTAACGTATAACGTATAACGTATAACGTATAACGTATAACGTATAACCTGTAACGTATAACGAATAACGTATAATGTATAACCTAACCTGTAACGTATAACGTATAACGTATAACGTATAACGTATAACGTATAACGTATAACGTATAACGTATAACGTATAACGTATAACGTATAAGGTATAACGTATAACGTATAACGTATAACGTATAACGTATAACGTATAACGTATATCGTATAACGTATAACGTTTAAGGTATAACGTACAACGTATAACGTATAATGTATAACCTATCACGTACAACGTACAACGTATAACGTATAACGTATAACGTATAACGTATAACGTATAACGTATAACGTATAACGTATAACGTATAACGTGTAACCTGTAACGTATAACGAATAACGTATAATGTATAACCTAACCTGTAACGTATAACGTATAACGTATAACGTATAACGTATAACGTATAACGTATAACGTATAACGTATAACGTATAACGTATAACGTACAACGTATAACGTATAACGTATAACGTATAACGTATAACGTATAACGTATAACGTATAACGTATAACGTATAACGTATAACGTATAACGTATAACGTATAACGTATAACGTATAACGTATAACGTATAACGTATAACGTATAACGTATAACGTATAACGTATAACGTATAACGTATAACGTATAACGTATAACGTATAACGTATAACCAATAACGTATAACGAATAACGTATAATGTATAAACTAACCTGTAACGTATAACGTATAACGTATAACGTATAACGTATAACGTATAACGTATAACGTATAACGTATAACGTATAACGTATAACGTATAACGTATAACGTATAACGTATAACGTATAACGTATAACGTATAACGTATAACGTATAACGTATAACGTATAACGTATAACGTATAACGTATAACGTATAACGTATAACGTATAACGTATAACGTATAACGTATAACGTATAACGTATAACGTATAACGTATAACGTATAACGTATAACGTATAACGTATAACGTATAACGTATAACGTATAACGTATAACGTATAACGTATAACGTATAACGTATAACGTATAACGTATAACGTATAACGTATAACGTATAACGTATAACGTATAACGTATAACGTATAACGTATAACGTATAACGTATAACGTATAACGTATAACGTATAACGTATAACGTATAACGTATAACGTATAACGTATAACGTATAACGTATAACGTATAACGTATAACGTATAACGTATAACGTATAACGTATAACGTATAACGTATAACGTATAACGTATAACGTATAACGTATAACGTATAACGTATAACGTATAACGTATAACGTATAAGGTATAACGTATAACGTATAACGTATAACGTATAACGTATAACGTATAACGTATATCGTATAACGTATAACGTTTAAGGTATAACGTACAACGTATAACGTATAATGTATAACCTATCACGTACAACGTACAACGTATAACGTATAACGTATAACGTATAACGTATAACGTATAACGTATAACGTATAACGTATAACGTATAACGTATAACGTGTAACCTGTAACGTATAACGAATAACGTATAATGTATAACCTAACCTGTAACGTATAACGTATAACGTATAACGTATAACGTATAACGTATAACGTATAACGTATAACGTATAACGTATAACGTACAACGTATAACGTATAACGTATAACGTATAACGTATAACGTATAACGTATAACGTATAACGTATAACGTATAACGTATAACGTATAACGTATAACGTATAACGTATAACGTATAACGTATAACGTATAACGTATAACGTATATCGTATAACGTATAACGTATAACGTATAACGTATAACGTATAACGTATAACGTATAACGTATAACGTATAACGTATAACGTATAACGTATAACGTATAACGTATATCGTATAACGTATAACGTATAACGTATAACGTATAACGTATATCGTATAACGTATAACGTTTAAGGTATAACGTACAACGTATAACGTATAATGTATAACCTATCACGTACAACGTACAACGTATAACGTATAACGTATAACGTATAATGTATAACCTATCACGTACAACGTACAACGTATAACGTATAACGTATAACGTATAATGTATAACCTATCACGTACAACGTACAAGGTATAACGTATAACGTATAACGTATAACGTATAACGTATAACGTATAACGTATAACGTATAACGTATAACGTATAACGTATAACGTATAACGTGTACCCTGTAACGTATAACGAATAACCTATAATGTATAACCTAACCTGTAACGTATAACGTATAACGTATAACGTATAACGTATAACGTATAACGTATAACGTATAACGTATAACGTATAACGTATAACGTATAACGTATAACGTATAACGTATAACGTATAACGTATAACGTATAACGTATAACGTATAACGTATAACGTATAACGTATAACGTATAACGTATAACGTATAACGTATAACGTATAACGTATAACGTATAACGTATAACGTATAACGTATAACGTATAACGTATAACGTATAACGTATAACGTATAACGTATAACGTATAACGTATAACGTATAACGTATAACGTATAACGTATAACGTATAACGTATAACGTATAACGTATAACGTATAACGTATAACGTATAACGTATAACGTATAACGTATAACGTATAACGTATAACGTATAACGTATAACGTATAACGTATAACGTATAACGTATAACGTATAACGTATAACGTATAACGTATAACGTATAACGTATAACGTATAACGTATAACGTATAACGTATAACGTATAACGTATAACGTATAACGTATAACGTATAACGTATAACGTATAACGTATAACGTATAACGTATAACGTATAACGTATAAACGTATAACGTATAACGTATAACGTATAACGTATAACGTATAACGTATAACGTATAACGTATAACGTATAACGTATAACGTATAACGTATAACGTATAAACGTATAACGTATAACGTATAAACGTATAACGTATAACGTATAACGTATAACGTATAACGTATAACGTGTAACGTATAACGTGTAACGTATAACGTGTAACGTATAACGTGTAAACGTATAACGTGTAACGTATAACGTGTAACGTATAACGTGTAACGTATAACGTATAACGTATAACGTATAACGTATAACGTATAACGTATAACGTATAACGTATAACGTATAACGTATAACGTATAACGTATAACGTATAACGTATAACGTATAACGTATAACGTATAACGTATAACGTATAACGTATAACGTATAACGTATAACGTATAACGTATAACGTATAACGTATAACGTATAACGTATAACGTATAACGTATAACGTATAACCTGTAACGTATAACGAATAACGTATAACGTATAACGTATAATGTATAACCTATCACGTACAACGTACAACGTATAACGTATAACGTATAACGTATAATGTATAACCTATCACGTACAACGTACAAGGTATAACGTATAACGTATAACGTATAACGTATAACGTATAACGTATAACGTATAACGTATAACGTATAACGTATAACGTATAACGTATAACGTATAACGTATAACGTGTACCCTGTAACGTATAACGAATAACCTATAATGTATAACCTAACCTGTAACGTATAACGTATAACGTATAACGTATAACGTATAACGTATAACGTATAACGTATAACGTATAACGTATAACGTATAACGTATAACGTATAACGTATAACGTATAACGTATAACGTATAACGTATAACGTATAACGTATAACGTATAACGTATAACGTATAACGTATAACGTATAACGTATAACGTATAACGTATAACGTATAACGTATAACGTATAACGTATAACGTATAACGTATAACGTATAACGTATAACGTATAACGTATAACGTATAACGTATAACGTATAACGTGTAACGTATAACGTATAATGTATAACGTATAACGTATAACGTATAACGTATAACGTATAACGTATAACGTATAACGTATAACGTATAACGTATAGCGTATAACGTATAACGTATAACGTATAACGTATAACGTATAACGTATAACGTATAACGTATAACGTATAACGTATAACGTATAACGTATAACGTATAACGTATAACGTATAACGTATAACGTATAACGTATAACGTATAACGTATAACGTATAACGTATAACGTATAACGTATAACGTATAACGTATAACGTATAACGTATAACGTATAACGTATAACGTATAACGTATAACGTGTAACGTATAACGTGTAACGTGTAACGTGTAACGTATAACGTGTAACGTATAACGTGTAACGTATAACGTGTAACGTATAACGTGTAACGTACAACGTATAACGTATAACGTATAACGTATAACGTATAACGTATAACGTATAACGTATAACGTATAACGTATAACGTATAACGTATAACGTATAACGTATAACGTATAACGTATAACGTATAACGTATAACGTATAACGTAACGTATAACGTATAACGTATAACGTATAACGTATAACGTATAACGTATAACGTAATACGTATAACGTATAACGTATAACCTGTAACGTATAACGAATAACGTATAATGTATAACCTAACCTGTAACGTATAACGTATAACGTATAACGTATAACGTATAACGTATAACGTATAACGTATAACGTATAACGTATAACGTATAACGTATAACGTATAACGTATAACGTATAACGTATAACCTGTAACGTATAACGAATAACGTATAATGTATAACCTAACCTGTAACGTATAACTAACGTATAACGTATAACGTATAACGTATAACGTATAACGTATAACGTATAACGTATAACGTATAACGTATAAGGTATAACGTATAACGTATAACGTATAACGTATAACGTATAACGTATAAGGTATAACGTATAACGTATAACGTATAACGTATAACGTATAACGTATAACGTATATCGTATAACGTATAACGTTTAAGGTATAACGTACAACGTATAACGTATAATGTATAACCTATCACGTACAACGTACAACGTATAACGTATAACGTATAACGTATAACGTATAACGTATAACGTATAACGTATAACGTATAACGTATAACGTATAACGTGTAACCTGTAACGTATAACGAATAACGTATAATGTATAACCTAACCTGTAACGTATAACGTATAACGTATAACGTATAACGTATAACGTATAACGTATAACGTATAACGTATAACGTATAACGTACAACGTATAACGTATAACGTATAACGTATAACGTATAACGTATAACGTATAACGTATAACGTATAACGTATAACCTGTAACGTATAACGAATAACGTATAATGTATAACCTAACCTGTAACGTATAACGTATAACGTATAACGTATAACGTATAACGTATAACGTATAACGTATAACGTATAACGTATAACGTATAACGTATAACGTATAACGTATAAGGTATAACGTATAACGTATAACGTATAACGTATAACGTATAACGTATAACGTATATCGTATAACGTATAACGTTTAAGGTATAACGTACAACGTATAACGTATAATGTATAACCTATCACGTACAACGTACAACGTATAACGTATAACGTATAACGTATAACGTATAACGTATAACGTATAACGTATAACGTGTAACCTGTAACGTATAACGAATAACGTATAATGTATAACCTAACCTGTAACGTATAACGTATAACGTATAACTTATAACGTATAACGTATAACGTATAACGTATAACGTATAACGTATAACGTATAACGTACAACGTATAACGTATAACGTATAACGTATAACGTATAACGTATAACGTATAACGTATAACGTATAACGTATAACGTATAACGTATAACGTATAACGTATAACGTATAATGTATAACGTATAACGTATAACGTATAACGTATAACGTATAACGTATAACGTATATCGTATAACGTATAACGTTTAAGGTATAACGTACAACGTATAACGTGTAACGTATAACCTATCACGTACAACGTGCATCGTATAACGTATAACGTATAACGTATAACGTATAACGTATAACGTATAACGTATAACGTATAACGTATAACGTATAACGTATAACGTATAACGTATAACGTACAACGTATAACGTATAACGTATAACGTATAACGTATAACGTATAACGTATAACGTATAACGTATAACGTATAACCTGTAACGTATAACGAATAACGTATAATGTATAACCTAACCTGTAACGTATAACGTATAACGTATAACGTATAACGTATAACGTATAACGTATAACGTATAACGTATAACGTATAACGTATAACGTATAACGTATAAGGTATAACGTATAACGTATAACGTATAACGTATAACGTATAACGTATAACGTATATCGTATAACGTATAACGTTTAAGGTATAACGTACAACGTATAACGTATAATGTATAACCTATCACGTACAACGTACAACGTATAACGTATAACGTATAACGTATAACGTATAACGTATAACGTATAACGTATAACGTATAACGTATAACGTATAACGTGTAACCTGTAACGTATAACGAATAACGTATAATGTATAACCTAACCTGTAACGTATAACGTATAACGTATAACGTATAACGTATAACGTATAACGTATAACGTATAACGTATAACGTATAACGTATAACGTACAACGTATAACGTATAACGTATAACGTATAACGTATAACGTATAACGTATAACGTATAACGTATAACGTATAACGGATAACGTATAACGTATAACGTATAACGTATAATGTATAACGTATAACGTATAACGTATAACGTATAACGTATAACGTATAACGTATAACGTATATCGTATAACGTATAACGTTTAAGGTATAACGTACAACGTATAACGTGTAACGTATAACCTATCACGTACAACGTGCATCGTATAACGTATAACGTATAACGTATAACGTATAACGTATAACGTATAACGTATAACGTATAACGTATAACGTATAACGTATAACGTATAACGTATAACGTATAACGTATAACGTATAACGTGTAACCTGTAACGTATAACGAATAACGTATAATGTATAACCTAACCTGTAACGTATAACGTATAACGTATAACGTATAACGTATAACGTATAACGTATAACGTATAACGTATAACGTATAACGTATAACGTATAACGTATAACGTATAACGTATAACGTATAACGTATAACGTATAACGTATAACGTATAACGTATAACGTATAACGTATAACGTATAACGTATAACGTATAACGTATAACGTATAACGTATAACGTATAACGTATAACGTATAACGTATAACGTATAACGTATAACGTATAACGTATAACGTATAACGTATAACGTATAACGTATAACGTATAACGTATAACGTATAACGTATAACGTATAACGTATAACGTATAACGTATAACGTATAACGTATAACGTATAACGTATAACGTATAACGTATAACGTATAACGTATAACGTATAACGTATAACGTATAACGTATAACGTATAACGTATAACGTATAACGTATAACGTATAACGTATAACGTATAACGTATAACGTATAACGTATAACGTATAACGTATAACGTATAACGTATAACGTATAACGTATAACGTATAACGTATAACGTATAACGTATAACGTATAACGTATAACGTATAACGTATAACGTATAACGTATAACGTATAACGTATAACGTATAACGTATAACGTATAACGTATAACGTATAACGTATAACGTATAACGTATAACGTATAACGTATAACGTATAACGTATAACGTATAACGTATAACGTATAACGTATAACGTATAACGTATAACGTATAACGTATAACGTATAACGTATAACGTATAACGTATAACGTATAACGTATAACGTATAACGTATAACGTATAACGTATAACGTATAACGTATAACGTATAACGTATAACGTATAACGTATAACGTATAACGTATAACGTATAACGTATAACGTATAACGTATAACGTATAACGTATAACGTATAACGTATAACGTATAACGTATAACGTATAACGTATAACGTATAACGTATAACGTATAACGTATAACGTATAACGTATAACGTATAACGTATAACGTATAACGTATAACGTATAACGTATAACGTATAACGTATAACGTATAACGTATAACGTATAACGTATAACGTATAACGTATAACGTATAACGTATAACGTATAACGTATAACGTATAACGTATAACGTATAACGTATAACGTATAACGTATAACGTATAACGTATAACGTATAACGTATAACGTATAACGTATAACGTATAACGTATAACGTATAACGTATAACGTATAACGTATAACGTATAACGTATAACGTATAACGTATAACGTATATCGTATAACGTATAACGTATAACGTATAACGTATAACGTATAACGTATAACTTATAACGTATAACGTATAACGTATAACGTATATCGTATAACGTATAACGTATAACGTATAACGTATAACGTATATCGTATAACGTATAACGTTTAAGGTATAACGTACAACGTATAACGTATAATGTATAACCTATCACGTACAACGTACAACGTATAACGTATAACGTATAACGTATAATGTATAACCTATCACGTACAACGTACAACGTATAACGTATAACGTATAACGTATAATGTATAACGTATAACGTATAACGTATAACGTATAACGTATAACGTATAACGTATAACGTATATCGTATAACGTATAACGTATAACGTATAACGTATAACGTATATCGTATAACGTATAACGTTTAAGGTATAACGTACAACGTATAACGTATAATGTATAACCTATCACGTACAACGTACAACGTATAACGTATAACGTATAACGTATAATGTATAACCTATCACGTACAACGTACAACGTATAACGTATAACGTATAACGTATAATGTATAACCTATCACGTACAACGTACAAGGTATAACGTATAACGTATAACGTATAACGTATAACGTATAACGTATAACGTATAACGTATAACGTATAACGTATAACGTGTACCCTGTAACGTATAACGAATAACCTATAATGTATAACCTAACCTGTAACGTATAACGTATAACGTATAACGTATAACGTATAACGTATAACGTATAACGTATAACGTATAACGTATAACGTATAACGTATAACGTATAACGTATAACGTATAACGTATAACGTATAACGTATAACGTATAACGTATAACGTATAACGTATAACGTATAACGTATAACGTATAACGTATAACGTATAACGTATAACGTATAACGTATAACGTATAACGTATAACGTATAACGTATAACGTATAACGTATAACGTATAACGTATAACGTATAACGTATAACGTATAACGTATAACGTATAACGTATAACGTATAACGTATAACGTATAACGTATAACGTATAACGTATAACGTATAACGTATAACGTATAACGTATAACGTATAACGTATAACGTATAACGTATAACGTATAACGTATAACGTATAACGTATAACGTATAACGTATAACGTATAACGTATAACGTATAACGTATAACGTATAACGTATAACGTATAACGTATAACGTATAACGTATAACGTATAACGTATAACGTATAACGTATAACGTATAACGTATAACGTATAACGTATAACGTATAACGTATAACGTATAACGTATAACGTATAACGTATAACGTATAACGTATAACGTATAACGTATAACGTATAACGTATAACGTATAACGTATAACGTATAACGTATAACGTATAACGTATAACGTATAACGTATAACGTATAACGTATAACGTATAACGTATAACGTATAACGTATAACGTATAACGTATAACGTATAACGTATAACGTATAACGTATAACGTATAACGTATAACGTATAACGTATAACGTATAACGTATAACGTATAACGTATAACGTATAACGTATAACGTATAACGTATAACGTATAACGTATAACGTATAACGTATAACGTATAACGTATAACGTATAACGTATAACGTATAACGTATAACGTATAACGTATAACGTATAACGTATAACGTATAACGTATAACGTATAACGTATAACGTATAACGTATAACGTATAACGTATAACGTATAACGTATAACGTATAACGTATAACGTATAACGTATAACGTATAACGTATAACGTATAACGTATAACGTATAACGTATAACGTATAACGTATAACGTATAACGTATAACGTATAACGTATAACGAATAACGTATAACGTATAACGTATAACGTATAACGTATAACGTATAACGTATAACGTATAACGTATAACGTATAACGTATAACGTATAACGTATAACGTATAACGTATAACGTATAACGTATAACGTATAACGTATAACGTATAACGTATAACGTATAACGTATAACGTATAACGTATAACGTATAACGTATAACGTATAACGTATAACGTATAACGTATAACGTATAACGTATAACGTATAACGTATAACGTATAACGTATAACGTATAACGTATAACGTATAACGTATAACGTATAACGTATAACGTATAACGTATAACGTATAACGTATAACGTATAACGTATAACGTATAACGCATAACCCATAACGTATAACGTATAACGTATAACGTATAACGTATAACGTATAACGTATAACGTATAACGTATAACGTATAACGTATAACGTATAACGTATAACGTATAACGTATAACGTATAACCTGTAACGTATAACGAATAACGTATAATATATAAACTAACCTGTAACGTATAACGTATAACGTATAACGTATAACCTGTAACGTATAACGAATAACGTATAATGTATAAACTAACCTGTAACGTATAACGTATAACGTATAACGTATAACGTATAACGTATAACCTGTAACGTATAACGAATAACGTATAATGTATAACCTAACCTATAACGTATAACGTATAACGTATAACGTATATCGTATAACGTATAACGTATAACGTATAACGTATAACGTATAACGTATAACGTATAACGTATAACGTATAACGTATAACGTATAACGTATAACGTATAACGTATAACGTATAACGTATAACGTATAACGTATAACGTATAACGTATAACGTATAACGTATAACGTATAACGTATAACGTATAACGTATAACGTATAACGTATAACGTATAACGTATAACGTATAACGTATAACGTATAACGTATAACGTATAACGTATAACGTATAACGTATAACGTATAACGTATAACGTATAACGTATAACGTATAACGTATAACGTATAACGTATAACGTATAACGTATAACGTATAACGTATAACGTATAACGTATAACGTATAACGTATAACGTATAACCCATAACGTATAACGTATAACGTATAACGTATAACGTATAACGTATAACGTATAACGTATAACGTATAACGTATAACGTATAACGTATAACGTATAACGTATAACGTATAACCTGTAACGTATAACGAATAACGTATAATATATAAACTAACCTGTAACGTATAACGTATAACGTATAACGTATAACCTGTAACGTATAACGAATAACGTATAATGTATAAACTAACCTGTAACGTATAACGTATAACGTATAACGTATAACGTATAACGTATAACCTGTAACGTATAACGAATAACGTATAATGTATAACCTAACCTATAACGTATAACGTATAACGTATAACGTATATCGTATAACGTATAACGTATAACGTATAACGTATAACGTATAACGTATAACGTATAACGTATAACGTATAACGTATAACGTATAACGTATAACGTATAACGTATAACGTATAACGTATAACGTATAACGTATAACGTATAACGTATAACGTATAACGTATAACGTATAACGTATAACGTATAACGTATAACGTATAACGTATAACGTATAACGTATAACGTATAACGTATAACGTATATCGTATAACGTATAACGTTTAAGGTATAACGTACAACGTATAACGTATAATGTATAACCTATCACGTACAACGTACAACGTATAACGTATAACGTATAACGTATAACGTATAACGTATAACGTATAACGTATAACGTATAACGTATAACGTATAACGTATAACGTATAACGTATAACGTATAACGTATAACGTATAACGTATAACGTATAACGTATAACGTATAACGTATAACGTATAACGTATAACGTATAACGTATAACGTATAACGTATAACGTATAACGTATAACGTATAACGTATAACGTATAACGTATAACGTATAACGTATAACCTGCAACGTATAACGAATAACGTATAATGTATAACCTAACCTGTAACGTATAACGTATAACGTATAACGTATAACGTATAACGTATAACGTATAACGTATAACGTATAACGTATAACGTATAACGTATAACGTATAACGTATAACGTATAACGTATAACGTATAACGTATAACGTATAACGTATAACGTATAACGTATAACGTATAACGTATAACGTATAACGTATAACGTATAACGTATAACGTATAACGTATAACGTATAACGTATAACGTATAACGTATAACGTATAACGTATAACGTATAACGTATAACGTATAACGTATAACGTATAACCTGTAACGTATAACGAATAACGTATAATGTATAACCTAACCTGTAACGTATAACGTATAACGTATAACGTATAACGTATAACGTATAACGTATAACGTATAACCTGTAACGTATAACGAATAACGTATAATGTATAACCTAACCTGTAACGTATAACGTATAACGTATAACGTATAACGTATAACGTATTGACGTATAACGTATAACGTATAACGTATAACGTATAACGTATAACGTATAACGTATAACGTATAACGTATAACGTATAACGTATAACGTATAACGTATAACGTATAACGTATAACGTATAACGTATAACGTATAACGTATAACGTATAACGTATAACGTATATCGTATAACGTATAACGTTTAAGGTATAACGTACAACGTATAACGTATAATGTATAACCTATCACGTACAACGTACAACGTATAACGTATAACGTATAACGTATAACGTATAACGTATAACGTGTAACGTATAACGTATAACGTATAACGTATAACGTATAACGTATAACGTATAACGTATAACGTATAACGTATAACGTATAACGTATAACCTGCAACGTATAACGAATAACGTATAATGTATAACCTATCCTGTAACGTATAACGTATAACGTATAACGTATAACGTATAACGTATAACGTATAACGTATAACGTATAACGTATAACGTATAACGTATAACGTATAACGTATAACGTATAACGTATAACGTATAACGTATAACGTATAACGTATAACGTATAACGTATAACGTATAACGTATAACGTATAACCTGTAACGTATAACGAATAACGTATAATGTATAACCTAACCTGTAACGTATAACGTATAACGTATAACGTATAACGTATAACGTATAACGTATAACCTGTAACGTATAACGAATAACGTATAATGTATAACCTAACCTGTAACGTATAACGTATAACGTATAACGTATAACGTATAACGTATTGACGTATAACGTATAACGTATAACGTATAACGTATAACGTATAACGTATAACGTATAACGTATAACGTATAACGTATAACGTATAACGTATAACGTATAACGTATAACGTATAACGTATAACGTATAACGTATAACGTATAACGTATAACGTATAACGTATAACGTATAACGTATATCGTATAACGTATAACGTTTAAGGTATAACGTACAACGTATAACGTATAATGTATAACCTATCACGTACAACGTACAACGTATAACGTATAACGTATAACGTATAACGTATAACGTATAACGTGTAACGTATAACGTATAACGTATAACGTATAACGTATAACGTATAACGTATAACGAATAACGTATAACGTATAACGTATAACGTATAACGTATAACGTATAACCTGTAACGTATAACGTGTAACCTGTAACGTATAACGAATAACGTATAATGTATAACCTAACCTGTAACGTATAACGTATAACGTATAACGTATAACGTATAACGTATAACGTATAACGTATAACGTATAACGTATAACGTATAACGTATAACGTATAACGTATAACGTATAACGTATAACGTATAACGTATAACGTATAACGTATAACGTATAACGTATAACGTATAACGTATAACGTATAACGTATAACGTATAACGTATAACGTATAACGTATAACGTATAACGTATAACGTATAACGTATAACGTATAACGTATAACGTATAACGTATAACGTATAACGTATAACGTATAACGTATAACGTATAACGTATAACGTATAACGTATAACGTATAACGTATAACGTATAACGTATAACGTATAACGTATAACGTATAACGTATAACGTATAACGTATATCGTATAACGTATAACGTTTAAGGTATAACGTACAACGTATAACTTATAATGTATAACCTATCACGTACAACGTACAACGTATAACGTATAACGTATAACGTATAACGTATAACGTATAACGTATAACGTATAACGAATAACGTATAACGTATAACGTATAACGTATAACGTATAACGTATAACGTATAACGTATAACGTATAACGTATAACGTATAACGTATAACGTATAACGTATAACGTATAACGTATAACGTATAACGTATAACGTATAACGTATAACGTATAACGTATATCGTATAACGTATAACGTTTAAGGTATAACGTACAACGTATAACTTATAATGTATAACCTATCACGTACAACGTACAACGTATAACGTATAACGTATAACGTATAACGTATAACGTATAACGTATAACGTATAACGTATAACGAATAACGTATAACGTATAACGTATAACGTATAACGTATAACGTATAACGTATAACGTATAACGTATAACGTATAACGTATAACGTATAACGTATAACGTGTAACGTATAACGTATAACGTATAACGTATAACGTATAACGTATAACGTATAACGTATAACGTATAACGTATAACGTATAACCTGTAACGTATAACGAATAACGTATAATGTATAACCTAACCTGTAACGTATAACGTATAACGTATAACGTATAACGTATAACCTGTAACGTATAACGAATAACGTATAATGTATAACCTAACCTGTAACGTATAACGTATAACGTATAACGTATAACGTATAACGTATAACGTATAACGTATAACGTATAACGTATAACGTATAACGTATAACGTATAACGTATAACGTATAACGTATAACGTATAACGTATAACGTATAACGTATAACGTATAACGTATAACGTATAACGTATAACGTATAACGTATAACGTATAACGTATAACGTATAACGTATAACGTATAACGTATAACGTATAACGTATATCGTATAACGTATAACGTTTAAGGTATAACGTACAACGTATAACGTATAATGTATAACCTATCACGTACAACGTACAACGTATAACGTATAACGTATAACGTATAACGTATAACGTATAACGTATAACGTATAACGTATAACGTATAACGTATAACGTATAACGTATTACGTATAACGTATAACGTATAACGTATAACGTATAACGTATAACGTATAACGTATAACGTATAACGTATAACGTATAACGTATAACGTATAACGTATATCGTATAACGTATAACGTGTAACGTATAACCTGTAACTTATAACGAATAACGTATAATGTATAACCTAACCTGTAACGTATAACGTATAACGTATAACGTATAACCTGTAACGTATAACGAATAACGTATAATGTATAACCTAACCTGTAACGTATAACGTATAACGTATAACGTATAACGTATAACGTATAACGTATAACGTATAACGTATAACGTATAACGTATAACGTATAACGTATAACGTATAACGTATAACGTATAACGTATAACGTATAACGTATAACGTATAACGTACAACGTACATCGTGTAACGTATAACGTATAATGTATAACGTATAACGTATAACGTATAACGTATAACGTATAACGTATAACGTATAACCTGTAACGTATAACGAATAACGTATAATGTATAACCTAACCTGTATCGTATAACGTATAACGTTTAAGGTATAACGTATAACGTATAACGTATAACGTATAACGTATAACGTTTAAGGTATAACGTACAACGTATAACGTATAATGTATAACCTATCACGTACAACGTACAACGTATAACGTATAACGTATAACGTATAACGTATAACGTATAACGTATAACGTATAACGTATAACGTATAACGTATAACGTATAACGTATTACGTATAACGTATAACGTATAACGTATAACGTATAACGTATAACGTATAACGTATAACGTATAACGTATAACGTATAACGTATTACGTATAACGTATATCGTATAACGTATAACGTGTAACGTATAACCTGTAACTTATAACGAATAACGTATAATGTATAACCTAACCTGTAACGTATAACGTATAACGTATAACGTATAACCTGTAACGTATAACGAATAACGTATAATGTATAACCTAACCTGTAACGTATAACGTATAACGTATAACGTATAACGTATAACGTATAACGTATAACGTATAACGTATAACGTATAACGTATAACGTATAACGTATAACGTATAACGTATAACGTATAACGTATAACGTATAACGTATAACGTATAACGTATAACGTACAACGTACATCGTGTAACGTATAACGTATAATGTATAACGTATAACGTATAACGTATAACGTATAACGTATAACGTATAACGTATAACGTATAACCTGTAACGTATAACGAATGACGTATAATGTATAACCTAACCTGTATCGTATAACGTATAACGTTTAAGGTATAACGTATAACGTATAACGTATAACGTATAACGTATAACGTATAACGTATAACGTATAACGTATAACGTATAACGTATAACGTATAACGTATAACGTATAACGTATAACGTATAACGTATAACGTATAACGTATAACGTATAACGTATAACGTATAACGTATAACGTATAACGTATAACGTATAACGTATAACGTACATCGTGTAACGTATAACGTATAATGTATAACGTATAAGGTATAACGTATAACGTATAACGTATAACGTATAACGTATAACGTATAACGTATAACGTATAACGTATAACGTATAACGTATAACGTATAACGTATAACGTATAACGTATAACGTATAACGTATAACGTATAACGTATAACCTGTAACTTATAACGAATAACGTATAATGTATAACCTAACCTGTAACGTATAACGTATAACGTATAACGTATAACCTGTAACGTATAACGAATAACGTATAATGTATAACCTAACCTGTAACGTATAACGTATAACGTATAACGTATAACGTATAACGTATAACGTATAACGTATAACGTATAACGTATAACGTATAACGTATAACGTATAACGTATAACGTATAACGTATAACGTATAACGTATAACGTATAACGTATAACGTATAACGTATAACGTATAACGTATAACGTATAACGTATAACGTATAACGTATAACGTATAACGTATAACGTATAACGTATAACGAATAACGTATAACGTATAACGTATAACGTATAACGTATAACGTATAACGTATAACGTATAACGTATAACGTATAACGTATAACGTATAACGTATAACGTATAACGTGTAACGTATAACGTATAACGTATAACGTATAACGTATAACGTATAACGTATAACGTATAACGTATAACGTATAACCTGTAACGTATAACGAATAACGTATAATGTATAACCTAACCTGTAACGTATAACGTATAACGTATAACGTATAACGTATAACCTGTAACGTATAACGAATAACGTATAATGTATAACCTAACCTGTAACGTATAACGTATAACGTATAACGTATAACGTATAACGTATAACGTATAACGTATAACGTATAACGTATAACGTATAACGTATAACGTATAACGTATAACGTATAACGTATAACGTATAACGTATAACGTATAACGTATAACGTATAACGTATAACGTATAACGTATAACGTATAACGTATAACGTATAACGTATAACGTATAACGTATAACGTATATCGTATAACGTATAACGTTTAAGGTATAACGTACAACGTATAACGTATAATGTATAACCTATCACGTACAACGTACAACGTATAACGTATAACGTATAACGTATAACGTATAACGTATAACGTATAACGTATAACGTATAACGTATAACGTATAACGTATTACGTATAACGTATAACGTATAACGTATAACGTATAACGTATAACGTATAACGTATAACGTATAACGTATAACGTATAACGTATAACGTATAACGTATATCGTATAACGTATAACGTGTAACGTATAACCTGTAACTTATAACGAATAACGTATAATGTATAACCTAACCTGTAACGTATAACGTATAACGTATAACGTATAACCTGTAACGTATAACGAATAACGTATAATGTATAACCTAACCTGTAACGTATAACGTATAACGTATAACGTATAACGTATAACGTATAACGTATAACGTATAACGTATAACGTATAACGTATAACGTATAACGTATAACGTATAACGTATAACGTATAACGTACAACGTACATCGTGTAACGTATAACGTATAATGTATAACGTATAACGTATAACGTATAACGTATAACGTATAACGTATAACGTATAACGTATAACCTGTAACGTATAACGAATAACGTATAATGTATAACCTAACCTGTATCGTATAACGTATAACGTTTAAGGTATAACGTATAACGTATAACGTATAACGTATAACGTATAACGTATAACGTATAACGTATAACGTATAACGTATAACGTATAACGTATAACGTATAACGTATAACGTATAACGTATAACGTATAACGTATAACGTATAACGTATAACGTATAACGTATAACGTATAACGTATAACGTACATCGTGTAACGTATAACGTATAATGTATAACGTATAAGGTATAACGTATAACGTATAACGTATAACGTATAACGTATAACGTATAACGTATAACGTATAACGTATAACGTATAACGTATAACGTATAACGTATAACGTATAACGTATAACGTATAACGTATAACCTGTAACTTATAACGAATAACGTATAATGTATAACCTAACCTGTAACGTATAACGTATAACGTATAACGTATAACCTGTAACGTATAACGAATAACGTATAATGTATAACCTAACCTGTAACGTATAACGTATAACGTATAACGTATAACGTATAACGTATAACGTATAACGTATAACGTATAACGTATAACGTATAACGTATAACGTATAACGTATAACGTATAACGTATAACGTATAACGTATAACGTATAACGTATAACGTATAACGTATAACGTATAACGTATAACGTATAACGTATAACGTATAACGTATAACGTATAACGTATAACGTATAACGTATAACGTACAACGTACATCGTGTAACGTATAACGTATAATGTATAACGTATAACGTATAACGTATAACGTATAACGTATAACGTATAACGTATAACGTATAACGTATAACGTATAACGTATAACGTATAACGTATAACGTATAACGTATAACGTATAACGTATAACGTATAACCTGTAACTTATAACGAATAACGTATAACGTATAACGTATAACGTATAACGTATAACGTATAACGTATAACGTATAACCTGTAACGTATAACGAATAACGTATAATGTATAACCTAACCTGTAACGTATAACGTATAACGTATAACGTATAACGTATAACGTATAACGTATAACGTATAACGTATAACGTATAACGTATAACGTATAACCTGTAACGTATAACGTGTAACCTGTAACGTATAACGAATAACGTATAATGTATAACCTAACCTGTAACGTATAACGTATAACGTATAACGTATAACGTATAACGTATAACGTATAACGTATAACGTATAACGTATAACGTATAACGTATAACGTATAACGTATAACGTATAACGTATAACGTATAACGTATAACGTATAACGTATAACGTATAACGTATAACGTATAACGTATAACGTATAACGTATAACGTATAACGTATAACGTATAACGTATAACGTATAACGTATAACGTATAACGTATAACGTATAACGTATAACGTATAACGTATAACGTATAACGTATAACGTATAACGTATAACGTATAACGTATAACGTATAACGTATAACGTATAACGTATAACGTATAACGTATAACGTATATCGTATAACGTATAACGTTTAAGGTATAACGTACAACGTATAACTTATAATGTATAACCTATCACGTACAACGTACAACGTATAACGTATAACGTATAACGTATAACGTATAACGTATAACGTATAACGTATAACGAATAACGTATAACGTATAACGTATAACGTATAACGTATAACGTATAACGTATAACGTATAACGTATAACGTATAACGTATAACGTATAACGTATAACGTATAACGTATAACGTATAACGTATAACGTATAACGTATAACGTATAACGTATAACGTATAACGTATAACGTATAACGTATAACGTATAACGTATAACGTATAACGTATAACGTATATCGTATAACGTATAACGTTTAAGGTATAACGTACAACGTATAACTTATAATGTATAACCTATCACGTACAACGTACAACGTATAACGTATAACGTATAACGTATAACGTATAACGTATAACGTATAACGTATAACGAATAACGTATAACGTATAACGTATAACGTATAACGTATAACGTATAACGTATAACGTATAACGTATAACGTATAACGTATAACGTATAACGTATAACGTATAACGTATAACGTATAACGTATAACGTATAACGTATATCGTATAACGTATAACGTTCAAGGTATAACGTACAACGTATAACTTATAATGTATAACCTATCACGTACAACGTACAACGTATAACGTATAACGTATAACGTATAACGTATAACGTATAACGTATAACGTATAACGAATAACGTATAACGTATAACGTATAACGTATAACGTATAACGTATAACGTATAACGTATAACGTATAACGTATAACGTATAACGTATAACGTATAACGTATAACGTATAACGTATAACGTATAACGTATAACGTATAACCTGTAACGTATAACGAATAACGTATAATGTATAACCTAACCTGTAACGTATAACGTATAACGTATAACGTATAACGTATAACCTGTAACGTATAACGAATAACGTATAATGTATAACCTAACCTGTAACGTATAACGTATAACGTATAACGTATAACGTATAACGTATAACGTATAACGTATAACGTATAACGTATAACGTATAACGTATAACGTATAACGTATAACGTATAACGTATAACGTATAACGTATAACGTATAACGTATAACGTATAACGTATAACGTATAACGTATAACGTATAACGTATAACGTATAACGTATAACGTATAACGTATAACGTATAACGTATAACGTATAACGTATAACGTATAACGTATAACGTATAACGTATAACGTATATCGTATAACGTATAACGTTTAAGGTATAACGTACAACGTATAACGTATAATGTATAACCTATCACGTACAACGTACAACGTATAACGTATAACGTATAACGTATAACGTATAACGTATAACGTATAACGTATAACGTATAACGTATTACGTATAACGTATAACGTATAACGTATAACGTATAACGTATAACGTATAACGTATAACGTATAACGTATAACGTATAACGTATAACGTATAACGTATATCGTATAACGTATAACGTGTAACGTATAACCTGTAACTTATAACGAATAACGTATAATGTATAACCTAACCTGTAACGTATAACGTATAACGTATAACGTATAACCTGTAACGTATAACGAATAACGTATAATGTATAACCTAACCTGTAACGTATAACGTATAACGTATAACGTATAACGTATAACGTATAACGTATAACGTATAACGTATAACGTATAACGTATAACGTATAACGTATAACGTATAACGTATAACGTATAACGTATAACGTATAACGTATAACGTATAACGTATAACGTATAACGTACAACGTACATCGTGTAACGTATAACGTATAATGTATAACGTATAACGTATAACGTATAACGTATAACGTATAACGTATAACGTATAACGTATAACGTATAACCTGTAACGTATAACGAATAACGTATAATGTATAACCTAACCTGTATCGTATAACGTATAACGTTTAAGGTATAACGTATAACGTATAACGTATAACGTATAACGTATAACGTATAACGTATAACGTATAACGTATAACGTATAACGTATAACGTATAACGTATAACGTATAACGTATAACGTATATCGTATAACGTATAACGTATAACGTATAACGTATAACGTATAACGTATAACGTATAACGTACATCGTGTAACGTATAACGTATAATGTATAACGTATAAGGTATAACGTATAACGTATAACGTATAACGTATAACGTATAACGTATAACGTATAACGTATAACGTATAACGTATAACGTATAACGTATAACGTATAACGTATAACGTATAACGTATAACGTATAACGTGTAACGTATAACGAATAACGTATAATGTATAACCTAACCTGTAACGTATAACGTATAACGTATAACGTATAACCTGTAACGTATAACGAATAACGTATAATGTATAACCTAACCTGTAACGTATAACGTATAACGTATAACGTATAACGTATAACGTATAACGTATAACGTATAACGTATAACGTATAACGTATAACGTATAACGTATAACGTATAACGTATAACGTATAACGTATAACGTATAACGTATAACGTATAACGTATAACGTATAACGTATAACGTATAACGTATAACGTATAACGTATAACGTATAACGTATAACGTATAACGTATAACGTATAACGTATAACGTACAACGTACATCGTGTAACGTATAACGTATAATGTATAACGTATAACGTATAACGTATAACGTATAACGTATAACGTATAACGTATAACGTATAACGTATAACGTATAACGTATAACGTATAACGTATAACGTATAACGTATAACGTATAACGTATAACGTATAACGTATAACGTATAACGTATAACGTATAACGTATAACGTATAACGTATAACGTATAACGTATAACGTATAACGTATAACGTATAACGTATAACGTATAACGTATAACGTATAACGTATAACGTATAACGTATAACGTATAACGTATAACGTATAACGTATAACGTATAACGTATAACGTATAACGTATAACGTATAACGTATAACGTATAACGTATAACGTATAACGTATAACGTATAACGTATAACGTATAACGTATAACGTATAACGTATAACGTATAACGTATAACGTATAACGTATAACGTATAACGTATAACGTATAACGTATAACGTATAACGTATAACGTATAACGTATAACGTACATCGTGTAACGTATAACGTATAACGTATAACGTATAACGTATAACGTATAACGTATAACGTATAACGTATAACGTATAACGTATAACGTATAACGTATAACGTATAACGTATAACGTATAACGTATAACGTATAACGTATAACGTATAACGTATAACGTATAACGTATAACGTATAACGTATAACGTATAACGTATAACGTATAACGTATAACGTATAACGTATAACGTATAACGTATAACGTATAACGTATAACGTATATCGTATAACGTATAACGTTTAAGGTATAACGTACAACGTATAACGTATAATGTATAACCTATCACGTACAACGTACAACGTATAACGTATAACGTATAACGTATAACGTATAACGTATAACGTATAACGTATAACGTATAACGTATTACGTATAACGTATAACGTATAACGTATAACGTATAACGTATAACGTATAACGTATAACGTATAACGTATAACGTATAACGTATAACGTATAACGTATAACGTATATCGTATAACGTATAACCTGTAACGTATAACGAATAACGTATAATGTATAACCTAACCTGTAACGTATAACGTATAACGTATAACGTATAACCTGTAACGTATAACGAATAACGTATAATGTATAACCTAACCTGTAACGTATAACGTATAACGTATAACGTATAACGTATAACGTATAACGTATAACGTATAACGTATAACGTATAACGTATAACGTATAACGTATAACGTATAACGTATAACGTATAACGTATAACGTATAACGTATAACGTATAACGTATAACGTATAACGTATAACGTATAACGTATAACGTATAACGTACAACGTACATCGTGTAACGTATAACGTATAATGTATAACGTATAACGTATAACGTATAACGTATAACGTATAACGTATAACGTATAACGTATAACCTGTAACGTATAACGAATAACGTATAATGTATAACCTAACCTGTATCGTATAACGTATAACGTTTAAGGTATAACGTATAACGTATAACGTATAACGTATAACGTATAACGTATAACGTATAACGTATAACGTATAACGTATAACGTATAACGTATAACGTATAACGTATAACGTATAACGTATAACGTATAACGTATAACGTATAACGTATAACGTATAACGTATAACGTATAACGTATAACGTATAACGTATAACGTATAACGTATAACGTATAACGTACATCGTGTAACGTATAACGTATAATGTATAACGTATAAGGTATAACGTATAACGTATAACGTATAACGTATAACGTATAACGTATAACGTATAACGTATAACGTATAACGTATAACGTATAACGTATAACGTATAACGTATAACGTATAACGTATAACGTATAACGTATAACGTATAACCTGTAACTTATAACGAATAACGTATAATGTATAACCTAACCTGTAACGTATAACGTATAACGTATAACGTATAACCTGTAACGTATAACGAATAACGTATAATGTATAACCTAACCTGTAACGTATAACGTATAACGTATAACGTATAACGTATAACGTATAACGTATAACGTATAACGTATAACGTATAACGTATAACGTATAACGTATAACGTATAACGTATAACGTATAACGTATAACGTATAACGTATAACGTATAACGTATAACGTATAACGTATAACGTATAATGTATAACGTATAACGTACATCGTGTATCGTATAACGTATAATGTATAACGTATAACGTATAACGTATAACGTATAACGTATAACGTATAACGTATAACGTATAACGTATAACGTATAACGTATAACGTATAACGTATAACGTATAACGTATAACGTATAACGTATAACGTATAACGTATAACGTATAACGTATAACGTATAACGTATAACGTATAACGTATAACGTACAACGTACATCGTGTAACGTATAACGTATAATGTATAACGTATAACGTATAACGTATAACGTATAACGTATAACGTATAACCTGTAACGTATAACGAATAACGTATAATGTATAACCTAACCTGTATCGTATAACGTATAACGTTTAAGGTATAACGAATAACGTATAACGTATAACGTATAACGTATAACGTATAACGTATAACGTATAACGTATAACGTATAACGTATAACGTATAACGTATAACGTATAACGTATAACGTATAACGTATAACGTATAACGTATAACGTATAACGTATAACGTATAACGTATAACGTATAACGTATAACGTATAACGTATAACGTATAACGTATAACGTATAACGTATAACGTATAACGTATAACGTATAACGTATAACGTATAACGTATAACGTATAACGTATAACGTATAACGTATAACGTATAACGTATAACGTATAACGTATAACGTATAACGTATAACGTATAACGTATAACGTATAACGTATAACGTATAACGTATAACGTATAACGTATAACGTATAACGTATAACGTATAACGTATAACGTATAACGTATAACGTATAACGTATAACGTACATCGTGTAACGTATAACGTATAACGTATAACGTATAACGTATAACGTATAACGTATAACGTATAACGTATAACGTATAACGTATAACGTATAACGTATAACGTATAACGTATAACGTATAACGTATAACGTACAACGTATAACGTATAACGTATAACGTATAACGTATAACGTATAACGTATAACGTATAACGTATAACGTATAACGTATAACGTATAACGTATAACGTATAACGTATAACGTATAACGTATAACGTATAACGTATAACGTATATCGTATAACGTATAACGTTTAAGGTATAACGTACAACGTATAACGTATAATGTATAACCTATCACGTACAACGTACAACGTATAACGTATAACGTATAACGTATAACGTATAACGTATAACGTATAACGTATAACGTATAACGTATTACGTATAACGTATAACGTATAACGTATAACGTATAACGTATAACGTATAACGTATAACGTATAACGTATAACGTATAACGTATAACGTATAACGTATAACGTATATCATATAACGTATAACGTGTAACGTATAACCTGTAACTTATAACGAATAACGTATAATGTATAACCTAACCTGTAACATATAACGTATAACGTATAACGTATAACGTATAACGTATAACGTATAACGTATAACGTATAACGTATAACGTATAACGTATAACGTATAACGTATAACGTATAACGTATAACGTATAACGTATAACGTATAACGTATAACGTATAACGTATAACGTATAACGTATAACGTATAACGTATAACGTATAACGTATAACGTATAACGTATAACGTATAACGTATAACGTATAACGTATAACGTATAACGTATAACGTATAACGTATAACGTATAACGTATAACGTATAACGTATAACGTATAACGTATAACGTATAACGTATAACGTATAACGTATAACGTATAACGTATAACGTATAACGTATAACGTATAACGTATAACGTATAACGTATAACCTGTAACGTATAACGAATAACGTATAATGTATAAACTAACCTGTAACGTATAACGTATAACGTATAACGTATAACGTATAACCTGTAACGTATAACGAATAACGTATAACGTATAACGTATAACGTATAACGTATAACGTATAACGTATAACGTATAACGTATAACGTATAACGTATAACGTATAACGTATAACGTATAACGTATAACGTATAACGTATAACGTATAACGTATAACGTATAACGTATAACGTATAACGTATAACGTATAACGTATAACGTATAACGTATAACGTATAACGTATAACGTATAACGTATAACGTATAACGTATAACGTATAACGTATAACGTATAACGTATAACGTATAACGTATAACGTATAACGTATAACGTATAACGTATAACGTATAACGTATAACGTATAACGTATAACGTATAACGTATAACGTATAACGTATAACGTATAACGTATAACGTATAACGTATAACGTATAACGTATAACGTATAACGTATAACGTATAACGTATAACGTATAACGTATAACGTATAACGTATAACGTATAACGTATAACGTATAACGTATAACGTATAACGTATAACGTATAACGTATAACGTATAACGTATAACGTATAACGTATAACGTATAACGTATAACGTATAACGTATAACGTATAACGTATAACGTATAACGTATAACGTATAACGTATAACGTATAACGTATAACGTATAACGTATAACGTATAACGTATAACGTATAACGTATAACCTGTAACGTATAACGAATAACGTATAATATATAAACTAACCTGTAACGTATAACGTATAACGTATAACGTATAACCTGTAACGTATAACGAATAACGTATAATGTATAAACTAACCTGTAACGTATAACGTATAACGTATAACGTATAACGTATAACCTGTAACGTATAACGAATAACGTATAACGTATAACGTATAACGTATAACGTATAACGTATAACGTATAACGTATAACGTATAACGTATAACGTATAACGTATAACGTATAACGTATAACGTATAACGTATAACGTATAACGTATAACGTATAACGTATAACGTATAACGTATAACGTATAACGTATAACGTATAACGTATAACGTATAACGTATAACGTATAACGTATAACGTATAACGTATAACGTATAACGTATAACGTATAACGTATAACGTATAACGTATAACGTATAACGTATAACGTATAACGTATAACGTATAACGTATAACGTATAACGTATAACGTATAACGTATAACGTATAACGTATATCGTATAACGTATAACGTTTAAGGTATAACGTACAACGTATAACGTATAATGTATAACCTATCACGTACAACGTACAACGTATAACGTATAATGTATAACGTATAACGTATAACGTATAACGTATAACGTATAACGTATAACGTATAACGTATAACGTATAACCTGTAACGTATAACGAATAACGTATAATGTATAACCTAACCTGTATCGTATAACGTATAACGTTTAAGGTATAACGTACAACGTATAACGTATAACGTATAACGTATAACGTATAACGTATAACGTATAACGTATAACGTATAACGTATAACGTATAACGTATAACGTATAACGTATAACGTATAACGTATAACGTATAACGTATAACGTATAACGTATAACGTATAACGTATAACGTATAACGTATAACGTATAACGTATAACGTATAACGTATAACGTATAACGTATAACGTATAACGTATAACGTATAACGTATAACGTACAACGTACATCGTGTAACGTATAACGTATAATGTATAACGTATAACGTATAACGTATAACGTATAACGTATAACGTATAACCTGTAACGTATAACGAATAACGTATAATGTATAACCTAACCTGTATCGAATAACGTATAACGTTTAAGGTATAACGTATAACGTATAACGTATAACGTATAACGTATAACGTATAACGTATAACGTATAACGTATAACGTATAACGTATAACGTATAACGTATAACGTATAACGTATAACGTATAACGTATAACGTATAACGTATAACGTATAACGTATAACGTATAACGTATAACGTATAACGTATAACGTATAACGTATAACGTATAACGTATAACGTATAACGTATAACGTATAACGTATAACGTATAACGTATAACGTATAACGTATAACGTATAACGTATAACGTATAACGTATAACGTATAACGTATAACGTATAACGTATAACGTATAACGTATAACGTATAACGTATAACGTATAACGTATAACGTACATCGTGTAACGTATAACGTATAACGTATAACGTATAACGTATAACGTATAACGTATAACGTATAACGTATAACGTATAACGTATAACGTATAACGTATAACGTATAACGTATAACGTATAACGTATAACGTATAACGTATAACGTATAACGTATAACGTATAACGTATAACGTATAACGTATAACGTATAACGTATAACGTATAACGTATAACGTATAACGTATAACGTATAACGTATAACGTATAACGTATAACGTATAACGTATAACGTATAACGTATATCGTATAACGTATAACGTTTAAGGTATAACGTACAACGTATAACGTATAATGTATAACCTATCACGTACAACGTACAACGTATAACGTATAACGTATAACGTATAACGTATAACGTATAACGTATAACGTATAACGTATAACGTATTACGTATAACGTATAACGTATAACGTATAACGTATAACGTATAACGTATAACGTATAACGTATAACGTATAACGTATAACGTATAACGTATAACGTATAACGTATATCGTATAACGTATAACGTGTAACGTATAACCTGTAACTTATAACGAATAACGTATAATGTATAACCTAACCTGTAACGTATAACGTATAACGTATAACGTATAACCTGTAACGTATAACGAATAACGTATAATGTATAACCTAACCTGTAACGTATAACGTATAACGTATAACGTATAACGTATAACGTATAACGTATAACGTATAACGTATAACGTATAACGTATAACGTATAACGTATAACGTATAACGTATAACGTATAACGTATAACGTATAACGTATAACGTATAACGTATAACGTATAACGTATAACGTATAACGTATAACGTACAACGTACATCGTGTAACGTATAACGTATAATGTATAACGTATAACGTATAACGTATAACGTATAACGTATAACGTATAACGTATAACGTATAACGTATAACCTGTAACGTATAACGAATAACGTATAATGTATAACCTAACCTGTATCGTATAACGTATAACGTTTAAGGTATAACGTATAACGTATAACGTATAACGTATAACGTATAACGTATAACGTATAACGTATAACGTATAACGTATAACGTATAACGTATAACGTATAACGTATAACGTATAACGTATAACGTATAACGTATAACGTATAACGTATAACGTATAACGTATAACGTATAACGTATAACGTATAACGTATAACGTATAACGTATAACGTACATCGTGTAACGTATAACGTATAATGTATAACGTATAAGGTATAACGTATAACGTATAACGTATAACGTATAACGTATAACGTATAACGTATAACGTATAACGTATAACGTATAACGTATAACGTATAACGTATAACGTATAACGTATAACGTATAACGTATAACCTGTAACTTATAACGAATAACGTATAATATATAACCTAACCTGTAACGTATAACGTATAACGTATAACGTATAACCTGTAACGTATAACGAATAACGTATAATGTATAACCTAACCTGTAACGTATAACGTATAACGTATAACGTATAACGTATAACGTATAACGTATAACGTATAACGTATAACGTATAACGTATAACGTATAACGTATAACGTATAACGTATAACGTATAACGTATAACGTATAACGTATAACGTATAACGTATAACGTATAACGTATAACGTATAACGTATAACGTATAACGTATAACGTATAACGTATAACGTATAACGTATAACGTATAACGTACAACGTACATCGTGTAACGTATAACGTATAATGTATAACGTATAACGTATAACGTATAACGTATAACGTATAACGTATAACCTGTAACGTATAACGAATAACGTATAATGTATAACCTAACCTGTATCGTATAACGTATAACGTTTAAGGTATAACGTATAACGTATAACGTATAACGTATAACGTATAACGTATAACGTATAACGTATAACGTATAACGTATAACGTATAACGTATAACGTATAACGTATAACGTATAACGTATAACGTATAACGTATAACGTATAACGTATAACGTATAACGTATAACGTATAACGTATAACGTATAACGTATAACGTATAACGTATAACGTATAACGTATAACGTATAACGTATAACGTATAACGTATAACGTATAACGTATAACGTATAACGTATAACGTATAACGTATAACGTATAACGTATAACGTATAACGTATAACGTATAACGTATAACGTATAACGTATAACGTATAACGTATAACGTATAACGTATAACGTATAACGTATAACGTATAACGTATAACGTATAACGTATAACGTATAACGTATAACGTATAACGTATAACGTATAACGTATAACGTATAACGTATAACGTATAACGTATAACGTATAACGTATAACGTATAACGTATAACGTATAACGTATAACGTATAACGTATAACGTATAACGTATAACGTACATCGTGTAACGTATAACGTATAACGTATAACGTATAACGTATAACGTATAACGTATAACGTATAACGTATAACGTATAACGTATAACGTATAACGTATAACGTATAACGTATAACGTACAACGTATAACGTATAACGTATAACGTATAACGTATAACGTATAACGTATAACGTATAACGTATAACGTATAACGTATAACGTATAACGTATAACGTATAACGTATAACGTATAACGTATAACGTATAACGTATAACGTATAACGTATAACGTATAACGTATAACGTATATCGTATAACGTATAACGTTTAAGGTATAACGTACAACGTATAACGTATAATGTATAACCTATCACGTACAACGTACAACGTATAACGTATAACGTATAACGTATAACGTATAACGTATAACGTATAACGTATAACGTATAACGTATAACGTATTACGTATAACGTATAACGTATAACGTATAACGTATAACGTATAACGTATAACGTATAACGTATAACGTATAACGTATAACGTATAACGTATAACGTATAACGTATATCATATAACGTATAACGTGTAACGTATAACCTGTAACTTATAACGAATAACGTATAATGTATAACCTAACCTGTAACGTATAACGTATAACGTATAACGTATAACGTATAACGTATAACGTATAACGTATAACGTATAACGTATAACGTATAACGTATAACGTATAACGTATAACGTATAACGTATAACGTATAACGTATAACGTATAACGTATAACGTATAACGTATAACGTATAACGTATAACGTATAACGTATAACGTATAACGTATAACGTATAACGTATAACGTATAACGTATAACGTATAACGTATAACGTATAACGTATAACGTATAACGTATAACGTATAACGTATAACGTATAACGTATAACGTATAACGTATAACGTATAACGTATAACGTATAACGTATAACGTATAACGTATAACGTATAACGTATAACGTATAACGTATAACGTATAACCTGTAACGTATAACGAATAACGTATAATGTATAAACTAACCTGTAACGTATAACGTATAACGTATAACGTATAACGTATAACCTGTAACGTATAACGAATAACGTATAACGTATAACGTATAACGTATAACGTATAACGTATAACGTATAACGTATAACGTATAACGTATAACGTATAACGTATAACGTATAACGTATAACGTATAACGTATAACGTATAACGTATAACGTATAACGTATAACGTATAACGTATAACGTATAACGTATAACGTATAACGTATAACGTATAACGTATAACGTATAACGTATAACGTATAACGTATAACGTATAACGTATAACGTATAACGTATAACGTATAACGTATAACGTATAACGTATAACGTATAACGTATAACGTATAACGTATAACGTATAACGTATAACGTATAACGTATAACGTATAACGTATAACGTATAACGTATAACGTATAACGTATAACGTATAACGTATAACGTATAACGTATAACGTATAACGTATAACGTATAACGTATAACGTATAACGTATAACGTATAACGTATAACGTATAACGTATAACGTATAACGTATAACGTATAACGTATAACGTATAACGTATAACGTATAACGTATAACGTATAACGTATAACGTATAACGTATAACGTATAACGTATAACGTATAACGTATAACGTATAACGTATAACGTATAACGTATAACGTATAACGTATAACGTATAACGTATAACGTATAACGTATAACGTATAACGTATAACGTATAACGTATAACGTATAACGTATAACGTATAACGTATAACCTGTAACGTATAACGAATAACGTATAATATATAAACTAACCTGTAACGTATAACGTATAACGTATAACGTATAACCTGTAACGTATAACGAATAACGTATAATGTATAAACTAACCTGTAACGTATAACGTATAACGTATAACGTATAACGTATAACCTGTAACGTATAACGAATAACGTATAACGTATAACGTATAACGTATAACGTATAACGTATAACGTATAACGTATAACGTATAACGTATAACGTATAACGTATAACGTATAACGTATAACGTATAACGTATAACGTATAACGTATAACGTATAACGTATAACGTATAACGTATAACGTATAACGTATAACGTATAACGTATAACGTATAACGTATAACGTATAACGTATAACGTATAACGTATAACGTATAACGTATAACGTATAACGTATAACGTATAACGTATAACGTATAACGTATAACGTATAACGTATAACGTATAACGTATAACGTATAACGTATAACGTATATCGTATAACGTATAACGTTTAAGGTATAACGTACAACGTATAACGTATAATGTATAACCTATCACGTACAACGTACAACGTATAACGTATAATGTATAACGTATAACGTATAACGTATAACGTATAACGTATAACGTATAACGTATAACGTATAACCTGTAACGTATAACGAATAACGTATAATGTATAACCTAACCTGTATCGTATAACGTATAACGTTTAAGGTATAACGTACAACGTATAACGTATAACGTATAACGTATAACGTATAACGTATAACGTATAACGTATAACGTATAACGTATAACGTATAACGTATAACGTATAACGTATAACGTATAACGTATAACGTATAACGTATAACGTATAACGTATAACGTATAACGTATAACGTATAACGTATAACGTATAACGTATAACGTATAACGTATAACGTATAACGTATAACGTATAACGTATAACGTATAACGTATAACGTATAACGTATAACGTATAACGTATAACGTATAACGTATAACGTATAACGTATAACGTATAACGTATAACGTATAACGTATAACGTATAACGTATAACGTATAACGTATAACGTATAACGTATAACGTATAACGTATAACGTATAACGTATAACGTATAACGTATAACGTATAACGTATAACGTATAACGTATAACGTATAACGTATAACGTATAACGTATAACGTATAACGTATAACGTATAACGTATAACGTATAACGTATAACGTATAACGTATAACGTATAACGTATAACGTATAACGTATAACGTATAACGTATAACGTATAACGTATAACGTATAACGTATAACGTATAACGTATAACGTATAACGTATAACGTATAACGTATAACGTATAACGTATAACGTATAACGTATAACGTATAACGTATAACGTATAACGTATAACGTATAACGTATAACGTATAACGTATAACGTATAACGTATAACGTATAACGTATAACGTATAACGTATAACGTATAACGTATAACGTATAACGTATAACGTATAACGTATAACGTATAACGTATAACGTATAACGTATAACGTATAACGTATAACGTATAACGTATAACGTATAACGTATAACGTATAACGTATAACGTATAACGTATAACGTATAACGTATAACGTATAACGTATAACGTATAACGTATAACGTATAACGTATAACGTATAACGTATAACGTATAACGTATAACGTATAACGTATAACGTATAACGTATAACGTATAACGTATAACGTATAACGTATAACGTATAACGTATAACGTATAACGTATAACGTATAACCTGTAACGTATAACGAATAACGTATAATATATAAACTAACCTGTAACGTATAACGTATAACGTATAACGTATAACCTGTAACGTATAACGAATAACGTATAATGTATAAACTAACCTGTAACGTATAACGTATAACGTATAACGTATAACGTATAACGTATAACGTATAACGTATAACGTATAACGTATAACGTATAACCTGTAACGTATAACGAATAACGTATAACGTATAACGTATAACGTATAACGTATAACGTATAACGTATAACGTATAACGTATAACGTATAACGTATAACGTATAACGTATAACGTATAACGTATAACGTATAACGTATAACGTATAACGTATAACGTATAACGTACAACGTATAACGTATAATGTATAACCTATCACGTACAACGTACAACGTATAACGTATAACGTATAACGTATAACGTATAACGTATAACGTACAACGTATAACGTATAATGTATAACCTATCACGTACAACGTACAACGTATAACGTATAACGTATAACGTATAACGTATAACGTATAACGTATAACGTATAACGTATAACGTATAACGTATAACGTATAACGTATAACGTATAACGTATAACGTATAACGTATAACGTATAACGTATAACGTATAACGTATAACGTATAACGTATAACGTATAACGTATAACGTATAACGTATAACGTATAACGTATAACGTATAACGTATAACGTATAACGTATAACGTATAACGTATAACGTATAACGTATAACGTATAACGTATAACGTATAACGTATAACGTATAACGTATAACGTATAACGTATAACGTATAACGTATAACGTATAACGTATAACGTATAACGTATAACGTATAACGTATAACGTATAACGTATAACGTATAACGTATAACGTATAACGTATAACGTATAACGTATAACGTATAACGTATAACGTATAACGTATAACGTATAACGTATAACGTATAACGTATAACGTATAACGTATAACGTATAACGTATAACGTATAACGCATAACGCATAACGCATAACGCATAACGCATAACGTATAACGTATAACGTATAACGTATAACGTATAACGTATAACGTATAACGTATAACGTATAACGTATAACGTATAACGTATAACGTATAACGTATAACGTATAACGTATAACGTATAACGTATAACGTATAACGTATAACGTATAACGTATAACGTATAACGTATAACGTATAACGTATAACGTATAACGTATAACGTATAACGTATAACGTATAACGTATATCGTATAACGTATAACGTTTAAGGTATAACGTACAACGTATAACGTATAATGTATAACCTATCACGTACAACGTACAACGTATAACGTATAACGTATAACGTATAACGTATAACGTATAACCTATCACGTACAACGTACAACGTATAACGTATAACGTATAACGTATAACATATAACGTATAACGTATAACGTATAACGTATAACGTATTACGTATAACGTATAACGTATAACGTATAACGTATAACGTATAACGTATAACGTATAACGTATAACCTGTAACGTATAACGAATAATGTATAATGTATAAACTAACCTGTAACGTATAACGTATAACGTATAACGTATAACGTATAACGTATAACGTATAACGTATAACGTATAACGTATAACGTATAACGTATAACGTATAACGTATAACGTATAACGTATAACGTATAACGTATAACGTATAACGTATAACGTATAACGTATAACGTATAACGTATAACGTACATCGTGTAACGTATAACGTATAATGTATAACGTATAAGGTATAACGTATAACGTATAACGTATAACGTATAACGTATAACGTATAACGTATAACGTATAACGTATAACGTATAACGTATAACGTATAACGTATAACGTATAACGTATAACGTATAACGTATAACGTATAACGTATAACGTATAACGTATAACGTATAACGTATAACGTATAACGTATAACGTATAACGTATAACGTATAACGTATAACCTGTAACGTATAACGAATAACGTATAATATATAAACTAACCTGTAACGTATAACGTATAACGTATAACGTATAACCTGTAACGTATAACGAATAACGTATAATGTATAAACTAACCTGTAACGTATAACGTATAACGTATAACGTATAACGTATAACGTATAACGTATAACGTATAACGTATAACGTATAACGTATAACCTGTAACGTATAACGAATAACGTATAACGTATAACGTATAACGTATAACGTATAACGTATAACGTATAACGTATAACGTATAACGTATAACGTATAACGTATAACGTATAACGTATAACGTATAACGTATAACGTATAACGTATAACGTATAACGTATAACGTATAACGTATAACGTATAACGTATAACGTATAACGTATAACGTATAACGTATAACGTACAACGTATAACGTATAATGTATAACCTATCACGTACAACGTACAACGTATAACGTATAACGTATAACGTATAACGTATAACGTATAACGTATAACGTATAACGTATAACGTATAACGTATAACGTATAACGTATAACGTATAACGTATAACGTATAACGTATAACGTATAACGTATAACGTATAACGTATAACGTATAACGTATAACGTATAACGTATAACGTATAACGTATAACGTATAACGTATAACGTATAACGTATAACGTATAACGTATAACGTATAACGTATAACGTATAACGTATAACGTATAACGTATAACGTATAACGTATAACGTATAACGTATAACGTATAACGTATAACGTATAACGTATAACGTATAACGTATAACGTATAACGTATAACGTATAACGTATAACGTATAACGTATAACGTATAACGTATAACGTATAACGTATAACGTATAACGTATAACGTATAACGTATAACGTATAACGTATAACGTATAACGTATAACGTATAACGTATAACGTATAACGTATAACGTATAACGTATAACGTATAACGTATAACGTATAACGCATAACGTATAACGCATAACGCATAACGCATAACGTATAACGTATAACGTATAACGTATAACGTATAACGTATAACGTATAACGTATAACGTATAACGTATAACGTATAACGTATAACGTATAACGTATAACGTATAACGTATAACGTATAACGTATAACGTATAACGTATAACGTATAACGTATAACGTATAACGTATAACGTATAACGTATAACGTATAACGTATAACGTATAACGTATAACGTATAACGTATAACGTATAACGTATATCGTATAACGTATAACGTTTAAGGTATAACGTACAACGTATAACGTATAATGTATAACCTATCACGTACAACGTACAACGTATAACGTATAACGTATAACGTATAACGTATAACGTATAACGTATAACGTATAACCTATCACGTACAACGTACAACGTATAACGTATAACGTATAACGTATAACGTATAACGTATAACGTATAACGTATAACGTATAACGTATTACGTATAACGTATAACGTATAACGTATAACGTATAACGTATAACGTATAACGTATAACGTATAACGTATAACCTGTAACGTATAACGAATAATGTATAATGTATAAACTAACCTGTAACGTATAACGTATAACGTATAACGTATAACGTATAACGTATAACGTATAACGTATAACGTATAACGTATAACGTATAACGTATAACGTATAACGTATAACGTATAACGTATAACGTATAACGTATAACGTATAACGTATAACGTATAACGTATAACGTATAACGTATAACGTACATCGTGTAACGTATAACGTATAATGTATAACGTATAAGGTATAACGTATAACGTATAACGTATAACGTATAACGTATAACGTATAACGTATAACGTATAACGTATAACGTATAACGTATAACGTATAACGTATAACGTATAACGTATAACGTATAACGTATAACGTATAACGTATAACGTATAACGTATAACGTATAACCTGTAACTTATAACGAATAACGTATAATGTATAACCTAAAATGTAACGTATAACGTATAACGTATAACGTATAACCTGTAACGTATAACGAATAACGTATAATGTATAACCTAACCTGTAACGTATAACGTATAACGTATAACGTATAACGTATAACGTATAACGTATAACGTATAACGTATAACGTATAACGTATAACGTATAACGTATAACGTATAACGTATAACGTATAACGTATAACGTATAACGTATAACGTATAACGTATAACGTATAACGTATAACGTATAACGTATAACGTATAACGTATAACGTATAACGTATAACGTATAACGTACAACGTACATCGTGTAACGTATAACGTATAATGTATAACGTATAACGTATAACGTATAACGTATAACGTATAACGTATAACGTATAACGTATAACGTATAACGTATAACCTGTAACGTATAACGAATAACGTATAATGTATAACCTAACCTGTATCGTATAACGTATAACGTATAACGTATAACGTATAACGTATAACGTATAACGTATAACGTATAACGTATAACGTATAACGTATAACCTGTAACGTATAACGAATAACGTATAATGTATAACCTAACCTGTAACGTATAACGTATAACGTATAACGTATAACGTATAACCTGTAACGTATAACGAATAACGTATAATGTATAACCTAACCTGTAACGTATAACGTATAACGTATAACGTATAACGTATAACGTATAACGTATAACGTATAACGTATAACGTATAACGTATAACGTATAACGTATAACGTATAACGTATAACGTATAACGTATAACGTATAACGTATAACGTATAACGTATAACGTATAACGTATAACGTATAACGTATAACGTATAACGTATAACGTATAACGTATAACGTATAACGTATAACGTATAACGTATAACGTATAACGTATAACGTATAACGTATAACGTATAACGTATAACGTATAACGTATAACGTATAACGTATAACGTATAACGTATAACGTATATCGTATAACGTATAACGTTTAAGGTATAACGTACAACGTATAACGTATAATGTATAACCTATCACGTACAACGTACAACGTATAACGTATAACGTATAACGTATAACGTATAACGTATAACGTATAACGTATAACGTATAACGTATAACGTATAACCTATCACGTACAACGTACAACGTATAACGTATAACGTATAACGTATAACATATAACGTATAACGTATAACGTATAACGTATAACGTATAACGTATAACGTATAACGTATAACGTATAACGTATAACGTATAACGTATAACGTATAACGTATAACGTATAACGTATAACGTATAACGTATAACGTATAACGTATAACGTATAACGTATAACGTATAACGTATAACGTATAACGTATAACGTATAACGTATAACGTATAACGTATAACGTATAACGTATAACGTATAACGTATAACGTATAACGTATAACGTATAACGTATAACGTATAACGTATAACGTATAACGTATAACGTATAACGTATAACGCATAACGTATAACGTATAACGTATAACGTACATCGTGTAACGTATAACGTATAATGTATAACGTATAAGGTATAACGTATAACGTATAACGTATAACGTATAACGTATAACGTATAACGTATAACGTATAACGTATAACGTATAACGTATAACGTATAACGTATAACGTATAACGTATAACGTATAACGTATAACGTATAACGTATAACGTATAACGTATAACCTGTAACTTATAACGAATAACGTATAATGTATAACCTAAAATGTAACGTATAACGTATAACGTATAACGTATAACCTGTAACGTATAACGAATAACGTATAATGTATAACCTAACCTGTAACGTATAACGTATAACGTATAACGTATAACGTATAACGTATAACGTATAACGTATAACGTATAACGTATAACGTATAACGTATAACGTATAACGTATAACGTATAACGTATAACGTATAACGTATAACGTATAACGTATAACGTATAACGTATAACGTATAACGTATAACGTATAACGTATAACGTATAACGTATAACGTACAACGTACATCGTGTAACGTATAACGTATAATGTATAACGTATAACGTATAACGTATAACGTATAACGTATAACGTATAACGTATAACGTATAACGTATAACCTGTAACGTATAACGAATAACGTATAATGTATAACCTAACCTGTATCGTATAACGTATAACGTTTAAGGTATAACGTATAACGTATAACGTATAACTTATAACGTATAACGTATAACGAATAACGTATAATGTATAACCTAACCTGTATCGTATAACGTATAACGTTTAAGGTATAACGTATAACGTATAACTTATAACGTATAACGTATAACGTATAACGTATAACGTATAACGTATAACGTATAACGTATAACGTATAACGTATAACGTATAACGTATAACGTATAACGTATAACGTATAACGTATAACGTATAACGTTCATCGTGTAACGTATAACGTATAATGTATAACGTATAACGTATAACGTATAACGTATAACGTATAACCTGTAACGTATAACGAATAACGTATAATGTATAACCTAACCTGTATCGTATAACGTATAACGTTTAAGGTATAACGTACAACGTATAACGTATAACGTATAACGTATAACGTATAACGTATAACGTATAACGTATAACGTATAACGTATAACGTATAACGTATAACGTATAACGTATAACGTATAACGTATAACGTATAACGTATAACGTATAACGTATAACGTATAACGTATAACGTATAACGTATAACGTATAACGTATAACGTATAACGTATAACGTATAACGTATAACGTATAACGTATAACGTATAACGTATAACGTATAACGTATAACGTATAACGTATAACGTATAACGTATAACGTATAACGTATAACGTATAACGTATAACGTATAACGTATAACGTATAACGTATAACGTATAACGTATAACGTATAACGTATAACGTATAACGTATAACGTATAACGTATAACGTATAACGTATAACGTATAACGTATAACGTATAACGTATAACGTATAACGTATAACGTATAACGTATAACGTATAACGTATAACGTATAACGTATAACGTATAACGTATAACGTATAACGTATAACGTATAACGTATAACGTATAACGTATAACGTATAACGTATAACGTATAACGTATAACGTATAACGTATAACGTATAACGTATAACGTATAACGTATAACCTGTAACTTATAACGAATAACGTATAATGTATAACCTAAAATGTAACGTATAACGTATAACGTATAACGTATAACCTGTAACGTATAACGAATAACGTATAATGTATAACCTAACCTGTAACGTATAACGTATAACGTATAACGTATAACGTATAACGTATAACGTATAACGTATAACGTATAACGTATAACGTATAACGTATAACGTATAACGTATAACGTATAACGTACATCGTGTAACGTATAACGTATAATGTATAACGTATAAGGTATAACGTATAACGTATAACGTATAACGTATAACGTATAACGTATAACGTATAACGTATAACGTATAACGTATAACGTATAACGTATAACGTATAACGTATAACGTATAACGTATAACGTATAACGTATAACGTATAACGTATAACGTATAACCTGTAACTTATAACGAATAACGTATAATGTATAACCTAAAATGTAACGTATAACGTATAACGTATAACGTATAACCTGTAACGTATAACGAATAACGTATAATGTATAACCTAACCTGTAACGTATAACGTATAACGTATAACGTATAACGTATAACGTATAACGTATAACGTATAACGTATAACGTATAACGTATAACGTATAACGTATAACGTATAACGTATAACGTATAACGTATAACGTATAACGTATAACGTATAACGTATAACGTATAACGTATAACGTACAACGTACATCGTGTAACGTATAACGTATAATGTATAACGTATAACGTATAACGTATAACGTATAACGTATAACGTATAACGTATAACGTATAACGTATAACCTGTAACGTATAACGAATAACGTATAATGTATAACCTAACCTGTATCGTATAACGTATAACGTTTAAGGTATAACGTATAACGTATAACGTATAACTTATAACGTATAACGTATAACGTATAACGTATAACGTATAACGTATAACGTATAACGTATAACGTATAACGTATAACGTATAACGTATAACGTATAACGTATAACGTATAACGTATAACGTATAACGTATAACGTATAACGTATAACGTATAACGTATAACGTATAACGTTCATCGTGTAACGTATAACGTATAATGTATAACGTATAACGTATAACGTATAACGTATAACGTATAACCTGTAACGTATAACGAATAACGTATAATGTATAACCTATTCCTGTATCGTATAACGTATAACGTTTAAGGTATAACGTACAACGTATAATGTATAACGTATAACGTATAACGTATAACGTATAACGTATAACGTATAACGTATAACGTATAACGTATAACGTATAACGTATAACGTATAACGTATAACGTATAACGTATAACGTATAACGTATAACGTATAACGTATAACGTATAACGTATAACGTATAACGTATAACGTATAACGTATAACGTATAACGTATAACGTATAACGTATAACGTATAACGTATAACGTATAACGTATAACGTATAACGTATAACGTATAACGTATAACGTATAACGTATAACGTATAACGTATAACGTATAACGTATAACGTATAACGTATAACGTATAACGTATAACGTATAACGTATAACGTATAACGTATAACGTATAACGTATAACGTATAACGTATAACGTATAACGTATAACGTATAACGTATAACGTATAACGTATAACGTATAACGTATAACGTATAACGTATAACGTATAACGTATAACGTATAACGTATAACGTATAACGTATAACGTATAACGTATAACGTATAACGTATAACGTATAACGTATAACGTATAACGTATAACGTATAACGTATAACGTATAACGTATAACGTATAACGTATAACGTATAACGTATAACGTATAACGTATAACGTATAACGTATAACGTATAACGTATAACGTATAACGTATAACGTATAACGTATAACGTATAACGTATAACGTATAACGTATAACGTATAACGTATAACGTACAACGTACATCGTGTAACGTATAACGTATAATGTATAACGTATAACGTATAACGTATAACGTATAACGTATAACCTGTAACGTATAACGAATAACGTATAATGTATAACCTAACCTGTATCGTATAACGTATAACGTTTAAGGTATAACGTATAACGTATAACGTATAACGTATAACTTATAACGTATAACGTATAACGTATAACGTATAACGTATAACGTATAACGTATAACGTATAACGTATAACGTATAACGTATAACGTATAACGTATAACGTATAACGTATAACGTATAACGTATAACGTATAACGTATAACGTATAACGTATAACGTATAACGTATAACGTATAACGTATAACGTTCATCGTGTAACGTATAACGTATAATGTATAACGTATAACGTATAACGTATAACGTATAACGTATAACGTATAACCTGTAACGTATAACGAATAACGTATAATGTATAACCTAACCTGTATCGTATAACGTATAACGTTTAAGGTATAACGTACAACGTATAACGTATAACGTATAACGTATAACGTATAACGTATAACGTATAACGTATAACGTATAACGTATAACGTATAACGTATAACGTATAACGTATAACGTATAACGTATAACGTATAACGTATAACGTATAACGTATAACGTATAACGTATAACGTATAACGTATAACGTATAACGTATAACGTATAACGTATAACGTATAACGTATAACGTATAACGTATAACGTATAACGTATAACGTATAACGTATAACGTATAACGTATAACGTATAACGTATAACGTATAACGTATAACGTATAACGTATAACGTATAACGTATAACGTATAACGTATAACGTATAACGTATAACGTATAACGTATAACGTATAACGTATAACGTATAACGTATAACGTATAACGTATAACGTATAACGTATAACGTATAACGTATAACGTATAACGTATAACGTATAACGTATAACGTATAACGTATAACGTATAACGTATAACGTATAACGTATAACGTATAACGTATAACGTATAACGTATAACGTATAACGTATAACGTATAACGTATAACGTATAACGTATAACGTATAACGTATAACGTATAACGTATAACGTATAACGTATAACGTATAACGTACATCGTGTAACGTATAACGTATAACGTATAACGTATAACGTATAACCTGTAACGTATAACGAATAACGTATAATGTATAACCTAACCTGTAACGTATAACGTATAACGTATAACGTATAACGTATAACGTATAACGTATAACGTATAACGTATAACGTATAACGTATAACGTATAACGTATAACGTATAACGTATAACGTATAACGTATAACGTATAACGTATAACGTATAACGTATAACGTATAACGTATAACGTATAACGTATAACGTATAACGTATAACGTATAACGTATAACGTATAACGTATAACGTATAACGTATAACGTATAACGTATAACGTATAACGTATAACGTATAACGTATAACGTATAACGTATAACGTATAACGTATATCGTATAACGTATAACGTTTAAGGTATAACGTACAACGTATAACGTATAATGTATAACCTATCACGTACAACGTACAACGTATAACGTATAACGTATAACGTATATCGTATAACGTATAACGTATAACGTATAACGTATAACGTATAACGTATAACGTATATCGTATAACGTATAACGTTTAAGGTATAACGTACAACGTATAACGTATAATGTATAACCTATCACGTACAACGTACAACGTATAACGTATAACGTATAACGTATAACGTATAACGTATAACGTATAACGTATAACCTATCACGTACAACGTACAACGTATAACGTATAACGTATAACGTATAACATATAACGTATAACGTATAACGTATAACGTATAACGTATTACGTATAACGTATAACGTATAACGTATAACGTATAACGTATAACGTATAACGTATAACGTATAACGTATAACCTGTAACGTATAACGAATAATGTATAATGTATAAACTAACCTGTAACGTATAACGTATAACGTATAACGTATAACGTATAACGTATAACGTATAACGTATAACGTATAACGTATAACGTATAACGTATAACGTATAACGTATAACGTATAACGTATAACGTATAACGTATAACGTATAACGTATAACGTATAACGTATAACGTACATCGTGTAACGTATAACGTATAATGTATAACGTATAAGGTATAACGTATAACGTATAACGTATAACGTATAACGTATAACGTGTAACGTATAACGTATAACGTATAACGTATAACGTATAACGTATAACATATAACGTATAACGTATAACGTATAACGTATAACGTATAACGTATAACGTATAACGTATAACCTGTAACTTATAACGAATAACGTATAATGTATAACCTAAAATGTAACGTATAACGTATAACGTATAACGTATAACCTGTAACGTATAACGAATAACGTATAAAGTATAACCTAACCTGTAACGTATAACGTATAACGTATAACGTATAACGTATAACGTATAACGTATAACGTATAACGTATAACGTATAACGTATAACGTATAACGTATAACGTATAACGTATAACGTATAACGTATAACGTATAACGTATAACGTATAACGTATAACGTATAACGTATAACGTATAACGTATAACGTATAACGTACAACGTACATCGTGTAACGTATAACGTATAATGTATAACGTATAACGTATAACGTATAACGTATAACGTATAACCTGTAACGTATAACGAATAACGTATAATGTATAACCTAACCTGTATAGTATAACGTATAACGTTTAAGGTATAACGTACAACGTATAACGTATAACGTATAACGTATAACGTATAACGTATAACGTATAACGTATAACGTATAACGTATAACGTATAACGTATAACGTATAACGTATAACGTATAACGTATAACGTATAACGTATAACGTATAACGTATAACGTATAACGTATAACGTATAACGTATAACGTATAACGTATAACGTATAACGTATAACGTATAACGTATAACGTATAACGTATAACGTATAACGTATAACGTATAACGTATAACGTATAACGTATAACGTATAACGTATAACGTATAACGTATAACGTATAACGTATAACGTATAACGTATAACGTATAACGTATAACGTATAACGTATAACGTATAACGTATAACGTATAACGTATAACGTATAACGTATAACGTATAACGTATAACGTATAACGTATAACGTATAACGTATAACGTATAACGTATAACGTATAACGTATAACGTATAACGTATAACGTATAACGTATAACGTATAACGTATAACGTATAACGTATAACGTATAACGTATAACGTATAACGTATAACGTATAACGTATAACGTATAACGTATAACGTATAACGTATAACGTATAACGTATAACGTATAACGTATAACGTATAACGTATAACGTATAACGTATAACGTATAACGTATAACGTATAACGTATAACGTATAACGTATAACGTATAACGTATAACGTATAACGTATAACGTATAACGTATAACGTATAACGTATAACGTATAACGTATAACGTATAACGTATAACGTATAACGTATAACGTACATCGTGTAACGTATAACGTATAACGTATAACGTATAACGTATAACCTGTAACGTATAACGAATAACGTATAATGTATAACCTAACCTGTAACGTATAACGTATAACGTATAACGTATAACGTATAACGTATAACGTATAACGTATAACGTATAACGTATAACGTATAACGTATAACGTATAACGTATAACGTATAACGTATAACGTATAACGTATAACGTATAACGTATAACGTATAACGTATAACGTATAACGTATAACGTATAACGTATAACGTATAACGTATAACGTATAACGTATAACGTATAACGTATAACGTATAACGTATAACGTATAACGTATAACGTATAACGTATAACGTATAACGTATAACGTATAACGTATAACGTATATCGTATAACGTATAACGTTTAAGGTATAACGTACAACGTATAACGTATAATGTATAACCTATCACGTACAACGTACAACGTATAACGTATAACGTATAACGTATAACGTATAACGTATAACGTATAACGTATAACGTATAACGTATAACGTATAACGTATAACGTATATCGTATAACGTATAACGTTTAAGGTATAACGTACAACGTATAACGTATAATGTATAACCTATCACGTACAACGTACAACGTATAACGTATAACGTATAACGTATAACGTATAACGTATAACGTATAACGTATAACCTATCACGTACAACGTACAACGTATAACGTATAACGTATAACATATAACGTATAACGTATAACGTATAACGTATAACGTATTACGTATAACGTATAACGTATAACGTATAACGTATAACGTATAACGTATAACGTATAACGTATAACGTATAACGTATAACCTGTAACGTATAACGAATAATGTATAATGTATAAACTAACCTGTAACGTATAACGTATAACGTATAACGTATAACGTATAACGTATAACGTATAACGTATAACGTATAACGTATAACGTATAACGTATAACGTATAACGTATAACGTATAACGTATAACGTATAACGTATAACGTATAACGTATAACGTATAACGTATAAGGTATAACGTATAACGTATAACGTATAACGTATAACGTATAACGTATAACGTATAACGTATAACGTATAACGTATAACGTATAACGTATAACGTATAACGTATAACGTATAACGTATAACGTATAACGTATAACGTATAACCTGTAACGTATAACGAATAACGTATAATGTATAACCTAACCTGTAACGTATAACGTATAACGTATAACCTGTAACGTATAACGAATAACGTATAATGTATAACCTAACCTGTATCGTATAACGTATAACGTATAACGTATAACGTATAACGTATAACGTATAACGTATAACGTATAACGTATAACGTATAACGTATAACGTATAACGTATAACGTACAACGTACATCGTGTAACGTATAACGTATAATGTATAACGTATAACGTATAACGTATAACGTATAACGTATAACCTGTAACGTATAACGAATAACGTATAATGTATAACCTAACCTGTATCGTATAACGTATAACGTTTAAAGTATAACGTATAACGTATAACGTATAACTTATAACGTATAACGTATAACGTATAACGTATAACGTATAACGTATAACGTATAACGTATAACGTATAACGTATAACGTATAACGTATAACGTATAACGTATAACGTATAACGTATAACGTATAATGTATAACGTATAACGTATAACGTATAACGTATAACGTATAACGTATAACGTATAACGTATAACGTTCATCGTGTAACGTATAACGTATAACGTATAACGTATAACGTATAACGTATAACGTATAACGTATAACCTGTAACGTATAACGAATAACGTATAATGTATAACCTAACCTGTATCGTATAACGTATAACGTTTAAGGTATAACGTACAACGTATAACGTATAATGTATAACCTAACCTGTAACGTATAACGTATAACGTATAACGTATAACGTATAACGTATAACGTATAACGTATAACTTATAACGTATAACGTATAACGTATAACGTATAACGTATAACGTATAACGTATAACGTATAACGTATAACGTATAACGTATAACGTATAACGTATAACGTATAACGTATAACGTATAACGTATAACGTATAACGTATAACGTATAACGTATAACGTATAACGTATAACGTATAACGTATAACGTATAACGTATAACGTATAACGTATAACGTATAACGTATAACGTATAACGTATAACGTATAACGTATAACGTATAACGTATAACGTATAACGTATAACGTATAACGTATAACGTATAACGTATAACCTGAAACGTATAACGAATAACGTATAATGTATAACCTAAAATGTAACGTATAACGTATAACGTATAACGTATAACCTGTAACGTATAACGAATAACGTATAATGTATAACCTAACCTGTAACGTATAACGTATAACGTATAACGTATAACGTATAACGTATAACGTATAACGTATAACGTATAACGTATAACGTATAACGTATAACGTATAACGTATAACGTATAACGTATAACGTATAACGTATAACGTATAACGTATAACGTATAACGTATAACGTATAACGTATAACGTATAACGTATAACGTATAACGTATAACGTATAACGTATAACGTATAACGTATAACGTACAACGTACATCGTGTAACGTATAACGTATAATGTATAACGTATAACGTATAACGTATAACGTATAACGTATAACCTGTAACGTATAACGAATAACGTATAATGTATAACCTAACCTGTATCGTATAACGTATAACGTTTAAGGTATAACGTATAACGTATAACGTATAACTTATAACGTATAACGTATAACGTATAACGTATAACGTATAACGTATAACGTATAACGTATAACGTATAACGTATAACGTATAACGTATAACGTATAACGTATAACGTATAACGTATAACGTATAACGTATAACGTATAACGTATAACGTTCATCGTGTAACGTATAACGTATAATGTATAACGTATAACGTATAACGTATAACGTATAACGTATAACCTGTAACGTATAACGAATAACGTATAATGTATAACCTAACCTGTATCGTATAACGTATAACGTTTAAGGTATAACGTACAACGTATAACGTATAATGTATAACGTATAACGTATAACGTATAACGTATAACGTATAACGTATAACGTATAACGTATAACGTATAACGTATAACGTATAACGTATAACGTGTAACCTGTAACGTATAACGAATAACGTATAATGTATAACCTAACCTGTAACGTATAACCTAACCTGTAACGTATAACCTAACCTGTAACGTATAACGTATAACGTATAACGTATAACGTATAACGTATAACGTATAACGTATAACGTATAACGTATAACGTATAACGTATAACGTATAACGTATAACGTATAACGTATAACGTATAACGTATAACGTGTAACGTATAACGTATAACGTATAACGTATAACGTATAACCTGTAACGTATATCGTATAACGTTTAAGGTATAACGTACAACGTATAACGTATAATGTATAACCTATCACGTACAACGTACGACGTATAACGTATAACGTATAACGTATAACGTATAACGTATAACTTATAACGTATAACGTATAACGTATAACGTATAACGTATAACGTATAACGTATAACGTATAACGTATAACGTATAACGTATAACGTATAACGTATAACGTATAACGTATAACGTATAACGTATAACGTATAACGTATAACGTATAACGTATAACGTATAACGTATAACGTATAACGTATAACGTATAACGTATAACGTATAACGTATAACGTATAACGTATAACGTATAACGTATAACGTATAACGTATAACGTATAACGTATAACGTATAACGTATAACGTATAACGTATAACGTATAACGTATAACGTATAACGTATAACGTATAACGTATAACGTATAACGTATAACGTATAACGTATAACGTATAACGTATGACGTATAACGTATATCGTATAACGTATAACGTTTAAGGTATAACGTACAACGTATAACGTATAATGTATAACCTATCACGTACAACGTACAACGTATAACGTATAACGTATAACGTATAACGTATAACGTATAACGTATAACGTATAACGTATAACGTATAACGTATAACGTATAACGTATAACGTATAACGTATAACGTATAACGTATAACGTATAACGTATAACGTATAACGTATAACGTATAACGTATAACGTATAACGTATAACGTATAACGTATAACGTATAACGTATAACGTATAACGTATAACGTATAACGTATAACGTATAACGTATAACGTATAACGTATAACGTATAACGTATAACGTATAACGTATAACGTATAACGTATAACGTATAACGTATAACGTATAACGTATAACGTATAACGTATAACGTATAACGTATAACGTATAACGTATAACGTATAACGTATAACGTATAACGTATAACGTATAACGTATAACGTATAACGTATAACGTATAACGTATAACGTATAACGTATAACGTATAACGTATAACGTATAACGTATAACGTATAACGTATAACGTATAACGTATAACGTATAACGTATAACGTATAACGTATAACGTATAACCTGTAACGTATAACGAATAATGTATAATGTATAAACTAACCTGTAACGTATAACGTATAACGTATAACGTATAACGTATAACGTATAACGTATAACGTATAACGTATAACGTATAACGTATAACGTATAACGTATAACGTATAACGTATAACGTATAACGTATAACGTATAACGTATAACGTATAACGTATAACGTATAAGGTATAACGTATAACGTATAACGTATAACGTATAACGTATAACGTATAACGTATAACGTATAACGTATAACGTATAACGTATAACGTATAACGTATAACGTATAACGTATAACGTATAACGTATAACGTATAACCTGTAACTTATAACGAATAACGTATAATGTATAACCTAAAATGTAACGTATAACGTATAACGTATAACCTGTAACGTATAACGAATAACGTATAATGTATAACCTAACCTGTAACGTATAACGTATAACGTATAACGTATAACGTATAACGTATAACGTATAACGTATAACGTATAACGTATAACGTATAACGTATAACGTATAACGTATAACGTACAACGTACATCGTGTAACGTATAACGTATAATGTATAACGTATAACGTATAACGTATAACGTATAACGTATAACCTGTAACGTATAACGAATAACGTATAATGTATAACCTAACCTGTATCGTATAACGTATAACGTTTAAGGTATAACGTATAACGTATAACGTATAACTTATAACGTATAACGTATAACGTATAACGTATAACGTATAACGTATAACGTATAACGTATAACGTATAACGTATAACGTATAACGTATAACGTATAACGTATAACGTATAACGTATAACGTATAATGTATAACGTATAACGTATAACGTATAACGTATAACGTATAACGTATAACGTATAACGTATAACGTTCATCGTGTAACGTATAACGTATAATGTATAACGTATAACGTATAACGTATAACGTATAACGTATAACCTGTAACGTATAACGAATAACGTATAATGTATAACCTAACCTGTATCGTATAACGTATAACGTTTAAGGTATAACGTACAACGTATAACGTATAATGTATAACCTAACCTGTAACGAATAACGTATAACGTATAACGTATAACGTATAACGTATAACGTATAACGTATAACGTATAACGTATAACGTATAACGTATAACGTATAACGTATAACGTATAACGTATAACGTATAACGTATAACGTATAACGTATAACGTATAACGTATAACGTATAACGTATAACGTATAACGTATAACGTATAACGTATAACGTATAACGTATAACGTATAACGTATAACGTATAACGTATAACGTATAACGTATAACGTATAACGTATAACGTATAACGTATAACGTATAACGTATAACGTATAACGTATAACGTATAACGTATAACGTATAACGTATAACGTATAACGTATAACGTATAACGTATAACGTATAACCTGTAACGTATAACGAATAACGTATAATGTATAACCTAAAATGTAACGTATAACGTATAACGTATAACGTATAACCTGTAACGTATAACGAATAACGTATAATGTATAACCTAACCTGTAACGTATAACGTATAACGTATAACGTATAACGTATAACGTATAACGTATAACGTATAACGTATAACGTATAACGTATAACGTATAACGTATAACGTATAACGTATAACGTATAACGTATAACGTATAACGTATAACGTATAACGTATAACGTATAACGTATAACGTATAACGTATAACGTATAACGTATAACGTATAACGTATAACGTATAACGTATAACGTACAACGTACATCGTGTAACGTATAACGTATAATGTATAACGTATAACGTATAACGTATAACGTATAACGTATAACCTGTAACGTATAACGAATAACGTATAATGTATAACCTAACCTGTATCGTATAACGTATAACGTTTAAGGTATAACGTATAACGTATAACGTATAACTTATAACGTATAACGTATAACGTATAACGTATAACGTATAACGTATAACGTATAACGTATAACGTATAACGTATAACGTATAACGTATAACGTATAACGTATAACGTATAACGTATAACGTATAACGTATAACGTATAACGTTCATCGTGTAACGTATAACGTATAATGTATAACGTATAACGTATAACGTATAACGTATAACGTATAACCTGTAACGTATAACGAATAACGTATAATGTATAACCTAACCTGTATCGTATAACGTATAACGTTTAAGGTATAACGTACAACGTATAACGTATAACGTATAACGTATAACGTATAACGTATAACGTATAACGTATAACGTATAACGTATAACGTATAACGTATAACGTATAACGTATAACGTATAACGTGTAACCTGTAACGTATAACGAATAACGTATAATGTATAACCTAACCTGTAACGTATAACCTAACCTGTAACGTATAACCTAACCTGTAACGTATAACGTATAACGTATAACGTATAACGTATAACGTATAACGTATAACGTATAACGTATAACGTATAACGTATAACGTATAACGTATAACGTATAACGTATAACGTATAACGTATAACGTATAACGTGTAACGTATAACGTATAACGTATAACGTATAACGTATAACCTGTAACGTATATCGTATAACGTTTAAGGTATAACGTACAACGTATAACGTATAATGTATAACCTATCACGTACAACGTACGACGTATAACGTATAACGTATAACGTATAACGTATAACGTATAACTTATAACGTATAACGTATAACGTATAACGTATAACGTATAACGTATAACGTATAACGTATAACGTATAACGTATAACGTATAACGTATAACGTATAACGTATAACGTATAACGTATAACGTATAACGTATAACGTATAACGTATAACGTATAACGTATAACGTATAACGTATAACGTATAACGTATAACGTATAACGTATAACGTATAACGTATAACGTATAACGTATAACGTATAACGTATAACGTATAACGTATAACGTATAACGTATAACGTATAACGTATAACGTATAACGTATAACGTATAACGTATAACGTATAACGTATAACGTATAACGTATAACGTATAACGTATAACGTATAACGTATATCGTATAACGTATAACGTTTAAGGTATAACGTACAACGTATAACGTATAATGTATAACCTATCACGTACAACGTACAACGTATAACGTATAACGTATAACGTATAACGTATAACGTATAACGTATAACGTATAACGTATAACGTATAACGTATAACGTATAACGTATAACGTATAACGTATAACGTATAACGTATAACGTATAACGTATAACGTATAACGTATAACGTATAACGTATAACGTATAACGTATAACGTATAACGTATAACGTATAACGTATAACGTATAACGTATAACGTATAACGTATAACGTATAACGTATAACGTATAACGTATAACGTATAACGTATAACGTATAACGTATAACGTATAACGTATAACGTATAACGTATAACGTATAACGTATAACGTATAACGTATAACGTATAACGTATAACGTATAACGTATAACGTATAACGTATAACGTATAACGTATAACGTATAACGTATAACGTATAACGTATAACGTATAACGTATAACGTATAACGTATAACGTATAACGTATAACGTATAACGTATAACGTATAACGTATAACGTATAACGTATAACGTATAACGTATAACGTATAACGTATAACGTATAACGTATAACGTATAACGTATAACGTATAACGTATAACGTATAACGTATAACGTATAACGTATAACGTATAACGTATAACGTATAACGTATAACCTGTAACGTATAACGAATAACGTATAATATATAAACTAACCTGTAACGTATAACGTATAACGTATAACGTATAACCTGTAACGTATAACGAATAACGTATAATGTATAAACTAACCTGTAACGTATAACGTATAACGTATAACGTATAACCTGTAACGTATAACGAATAACGTATAATGTATAACCTAACCTGTAACGTATAACGTATAACGTATAACGTATAACGTATAACGTATAACGTATAACGTATAACGTATAACGTATAACGTATAACGTATAACGTATAACGTATAACGTATAACGTATAACGTATAACGTATAACGTATAACGTATATCGTATAACGTATAACGTATAACGTATAACGTATAACGTATAACGTATAACGTATAACGTATAACGTATATCGTATAACGTATAACGTTTAAGGTATAACGTACAACGTATAACGTATAATGTATAACCTATCACGTACAACGTACAACGTATAACGTATAACGTATAACGTATAACGTATAACGTATAACGTATAACGTATAACGTATAACGTATAACGTATAACGTATAACGTATAACGTATAACGTATAACGTATAACGTATAACGTATAACGTATAACGTATAACGTATAACGTATAACGTATAACGTATAACGTATAACGTATAACGTATAACGTATAACGTATAACGTATAACGTATAACGTATAACGTATAACGTATAACGTATAACGTATAACGTATAACGTATAACGTATAACGTATAACGTATAACGTATAACGTATAACGTATAACGTATAACGTATAACGTATAACGTATAACGTATAACGTATAACGTATAACGTATAACGTATAACGTATAACGTATAACGTATAACGTATAACGTATAACGTATAACGTATAACGTATAACGTATAACGTATAACGTATAACGTATAACGTATAACGTATAACGTATAACGTATAACGTATAACGTATAACGTATAACGTATAACGTATAACGTATAACGTATAACGTATAACGTATAACGTATAACGTATAACGTATAACGTATAACGTATAACGTATAACGTATAACGTATAACGTATAACGTATAACGTATAACGTGTAACCTGTAACGTATAACGAATAACGTATAATGTATAACCTAACCTGTAACGTATAACCTAACCTGTAACGTATAACCTAACCTGTAACGTATAACGTATAACGTATAACGTATAACGTATAACGTATAACGTATAACGTATAACGTATAACGTATAACGTATAACGTATAACGTATAACGTATAACGTATAACGTATAACGTATAACGTATAACGTATAACGTATAACGTATAACGTATAACCTGTAACGTATATCGTATAACGTTTAAGGTATAACGTACAACGTATAACGTATAATGTATAACCTATCACGTACAACGTACGACGTATAACGTATAACGTATAACGTATAACGTATAACGTATAACTTATAACGTATAACGTATAACGTATAACGTATAACGTATAACGTATAACGTATAACGTATAACGTATAACGTATAACGTATAACGTATAACGTATAACGTATAACGTATAACGTATAACGTATAACGTATAACGTATAACGTATAACGTATAACGTATAACGTATAACGTATAACGTATAACGTATAACGTATAACGTATAACGTATAACGTATAACGTATAACGTATAACGTATAACGTATAACGTATAACGTATAACGTATAACGTATAACGTATAACGTATAACGTATAACGTATAACGTATAACGTATAACGTATAACGTATAACGTATAACGTATAACGTATAACGTATAACGTATATCGTATAACGTATAACGTTTAAGGTATAACGTACAACGTATAACGTATAATGTATAACCTATCACGTACAACGTACAACGTATAACGTATAACGTATAACGTATAACGTATAACGTATAACGTATAACGTATAACGTATAACGTATAACGTATAACGTATAACGTATAACGTATAACGTATAACGTATAACGTATAACGTATAACGTATAACGTATAACGTATAACGTATAACGTATAACGTATAACGTATAACGTATAACGTATAACGTATAACGTATAACGTATAACGTATAACGTATAACGTATAACGTATAACGTATAACGTATAACGTATAACGTATAACGTATAACGTATAACGTATAACGTATAACGTATAACGTATAACGTATAACGTATAACGTATAACGTATAACGTATAACGTATAACGTATAACGTATAACGTATAACGTATAACGTATAACGTATAACGTATAACGTATAACGTATAACGTATAACGTATAACGTATAACGTATAACGTATAACGTATAACGTATAACGTATAACGTATAACGTATAACGTATAACGTATAACGTATAACGTATAACGTATAACGTATAACGTATAACGTATAACGTATAACGTATAACGTATAACGTATAACGTATAACGTATAACGTATAACGTATAACGTATAACGTATAACGTATAACGTATAACGTATAACGTATAACGTATAACGTATAACGTATAACGTATAACGTATAACGTATAACGTATAACGTATAACGTATAACGTATAACGTATAACGTATAACGTATAACGTATAACGTATAACGTATAACGTATAACCTGTAACGTATAACGAATAACGTATAATATATAAACTAACCTGTAACGTATAACGTATAACGTATAACGTATAACCTGTAACGTATAACGAATAACGTATAATGTATAAACTAACCTGTAACGTATAACGTATAACGTATAACGTATAACCTGTAACGTATAACGAATAACGTATAATGTATAACCTAACCTGTAACGTATAACGTATAACGTATAACGTATAACGTATAACGTATAACGTATAACGTATAACGTATAACGTATAACGTATAACGTATAACGTATAACGTATAACGTATAACGTATAACGTATAACGTATAACGTATAACGTATAACGTATAACGTATAACGTATAACGTATAACGTATAACGTATAACGTATAACGTATAACGTATAACGTATAACGTATATCGTATAACGTATAACGTTTAAGGTATAACGTACAACGTATAACGTATAATGTATAACCTATCACGTACAACGTACAACGTATAACGTATAACGTATAACGTATAACGTATAACGTATAACGTATAACGTATAACGTATAACGTATAACGTATAACGTATAACGTATAACGTATAACGTATAACGTATAACGTATAACGTATAACGTATAACGTATAACGTATAACGTATAACGTATAACGTATAACGTATAACGTATAACGTATAACGTATAACGTATAACGTATAACGTATAACGTATAACGTATAACGTATAACGTATAACGTATAACGTATAACGTATAACGTATAACGTATAACGTATAACGTATAACGTATAACGTATAACGTATAACGTATAACGTATAACGTATAACGTATAACGTATAACGTATAACGTATAACGTATAACGTATAACGTATAACGTATAACGTATAACGTATAACGTATAACGTATAACGTATAACGTATAACGTATAACGTATAACGTATAACGTATAACGTATAACGTATAACGTATAACGTATAACGTATAACGTATAACGTATAACGTATAACGTATAACGTATAACGTATAACGTATAACGTATAACGTATAACGTATAACGTATAACGTATAACGTATAACGTATAACGTATAACGTATAACGTATAACGTATAACGTATAACGTATAACGTATAACGTATAACGTATAACGTATAACGTATAACGTATAACCTGTAACGTATAACGAATAACGTATAATGTATAACCTAACCTGTAACGTATAACGTATAACGTATAACGTATAACGTATAACCTGTAACGTATAACGAATAACGTATAATGTATAACCTAACCTGTAACGTATAACGTATAACGTATAACGTATAACGTATAACGTATAACGTATAACGTATAACGTATAACGTATAACGTATAACGTATAACGTATAACGTATAACGTATAACGTATAACGTATAACGTATAACGTATAACGTATAACGTATAACGTATAACGTATAACGTATAACGTATAACGTATAACGTATAACGTATAACGTATAACGTATAACGTATAACGTATAACGTATAACGTATAACGTATAACGTATAACGTATAACGTATAACGTATATCGTATAACGTATAACGTTTAAGGTATAAAGTACAACGTATAACGTATAATGTATAACCTATCACGTACAACGTACAACGTATAACGTATAACGTATAACGTATAACGTATAACGTATATCGTATAACGTATAACGTATAACGTATAACGTATAACGTATTACGTATAACGTATAACGTATAACGTATAACGTATAACGTATAACGTATAACGTATAACGTATAACGTATAACGTATAACGTATAACGTATAACGTATATCGTATAACGTATAACGTTTAAGGTATAACGTACAACGTATAACGTATAATGTATAACCTATCACGTACAACGTACAACGTATAACGTATAACGTATAACGTATAACGTATAACGTATAACGTATTACGTATAACGTATAACGTATAACGTATAACGTATAACGTATAACGTATAACGTATAACGTATAACGTATAACGTATAACGTATAACGTATAACGTATAACGTATAACGTATAACGTATAACGTATAACGTATAACGTATAACGTATAACGTATAACCTGTAACGTATAACGAATAACGTATAATATATAAACTAACCTGTAACGTATAACGTATAACGTATAACGTATAACCTGTAACGTATAACGAATAACGTATAATGTATAAACTAACCTGTAACGTATAACGTATAACGTATAACGTATAACCTGTAACGTATAACGAATAACGTATAATGTATAACCTAACCTGTAACGTATAACGTATAACGTATAACGTATAACGTATAACGTATAACGTATAACGTATAACGTATAACGTATAACGTATAACGTATAACGTATAACGTATAACGTATAACGTATAACGTATAACGTATAACGTATAACGTATAACGTATAACGTATAACGTATAACGTATAACGTATAACGTATAACGTATAACGTATAACGTATAACGTATAACGTATAACGTATAACGTATAACGTATATCGTATAACGTATAACGTTTAAGGTATAACGTACAACGTATAACGTATAATGTATAACCTATCACGTACAACGTACAACGTATAACGTATAACGTATAACGTATAACGTATAACGTATAACGTATAACGTATAACGTATAACGTATAACGTATAACGTATAACGTATAACGTATAACGTATAACGTATAACGTATAACGTATAACGTATAACGTATAACGTATAACGTATAACGTATAACGTATAACGTATAACGTATAACGTATAACGTATAACGTATAACGTATAACGTATAACGTATAACGTATAACGTATAACGTATAACGTATAACGTATAACGTATAACGTATAACGTATAACGTATAACGTATAACGTATAACGTATAACGTATAACGTATAACGTATAACGTATAACGTATAACGTATAACGTATAACGTATAACGTATAACGTATAACGTATAACGTATAACGTATAACGTATAACGTATAACGTATAACGTATAACGTATAACGTATAACGTATAACGTATAACGTATAACGTATAACGTATAACGTATAACGTATAACGTATAACGTATAACGTATAACGTATAACGTATAACGTATAACGTATAACGTATAACGTATAACGTATAACGTATAACGTATAACGTATAACGTATAACGTATAACGTATAACGTATAACGTATAACGTATAACGTATAACCTGTAACGTATAACGAATAACGTATAATGTATAACCTAACCTGTAACGTATAACGTATAACGTATAACGTATAACCTGTAACGTATAACGAATAACGTATAATGTATAACCTAACCTGTAACGTATAACGTATAACGTATAACGTATAACGTATAACGTATAACGTATAACGTATAACGTATAACGTATAACGTATAACGTATAACGTATAACGTATAACGTATAACGTATAACGTATAACGTATAACGTATAACGTATAACGTATAACGTATAACGTATAACGTATAACGTATAACGTATAACGTATAACGTATAACGTATAACGTATAACGTATAACGTATAACGTATAACGTATATCGTATAACGTATAACGTTTAAGGTATAAAGTACAACGTATAACGTATAATGTATAACCTATCACGTACAACGTACAACGTATAACGTATAACGTATAACGTATAACGTATAACGTATATCGTATAACGTATAACGTATAACGTATAACGTATAACGTATAACGTATTACGTATAACGTATAACGTATAACGTATAACGTATAACGTATAACGTATAACGTATAACGTATAACGTATAACGTATAACGTATAACGTATATCGTATAACGTATAACGTTTAAGGTATAACGTACAACGTATAACGTATAATGTATAACCTATCACGTACAACGTACAACGTATAACGTATAACGTATAACGTATAACGTATAACGTATAACGTATTACGTATAACGTATAACGTATAACGTATAACGTATAACGTATAACGTATAACGTATAACGTATAACGTATAACCTGTAACGTATAACGAATAATGTATAATGTATAAACTAACCTGTAACGTATAACGTATAACGTATAACGTATAACGTATAACGTATAACGTATAACGTATAACGTATAACGTATAACGTATAACGTATAACGTATAACGTATAACGTACATCGTGTAACGTATAACGTATAATGTATAACGTATAAGGTATAACGTATAACGTATAACGTATAACGTATAACGTATAACGTATAACGTATAACGTATAACGTATAACGTATAACGTATAACGTATGACGTATAACGTATAACGTATAACGTATAACGTATAACGTATAACGTATAACGTATAACGTATAACGTATAACGTATAACGTATAACGTATAACGTATAACGTATAACGTATAACGTATAACCTGTAACTTATAACGAATAACGTATAATGTATAACCTAACCTGTAACGTATAACGTATAACGTATAACGTATAACCTGTAACGTATAACGAATAACGTATAATGTATAACCTAACCTGTAACGTATAACGTATAACGTATAACGTATAACGTATAACGTATAACGTATAACGTATAACGTATAACGTATAACGTATAACGTATAACGTATAACGTACATCGTGTAACGTATAACGTATAACGTATAACGTACATCGTGTAACGTATAACGTATAACGTATAACGTATAACGTATAACGTATAACGTATAACGTATAACGTATAACGTATAACGTATAACGTATAACGTATAACGTATAACGTATAACGTATAACGTATAACGTATAACGTATAACGTATAACGTATAACGTATAACGTATAACGTATAACGTATAACGTATAACGTACATCGTGTAACGTATAACGTATAATGTATAACGTATAACGTATAACGTATAACGTATAACGTATAACGTATAACGTATAACGTATAACGTATAACGTATAACGTATAACGTATAACGTATAACGTATAACGTATAACGTATAACGTATAACGTATAACGTATAACGTATAACGTATAACGTATAACGTATAACGTATAACGTATAACGTATAACGTATAACGTATAACGTGTAACCTGTAACGTATAACGAATAACGTATAATGTATAACCTAACCTGTAACGTATAACCTAACCTGTAACGTATAACGTATAACGTATAACGTATAACGTATAACGTATAACGTATAACGTATAACGTATAACGTATAACGTATAACGTATAACGTATAACGTATAACGTATAACGTATAACCTGTAACGTATATCGTATAACGTTTAAGGTATAACGTACAACGTATAACGTATAATGTATAACCTATCACGTACAACGTACGACGTATAACGTATAACGTATAACGTATAACGTATAACGTATAACTTATAACGTATAACGTATAACGTATAACGTATAACGTATAACGTATAACGTATAACGTATAACGTATAACGTATAACGTATAACGTATAACGTATAACGTATAACGTATAACGTATAACGTATAACGTATAACGTATAACGTATAACGTATAACGTATAACGTATAACGTATAACGTATAACGTATAACCTGTAACGTATATCGTATAACGTATAACGTATAACGTATAACGTATAACGTATAACGTATAACGTATAACGTATAACGTATAACGTATAATGTATAACCTAACCTGTAACGTATAACGTATAACGTATAACGTATAACGTATAACGTATAACGTATAACGTATAACGTATAACGTATAACGTATAACGTATAACGTATAACGTATAACGTATAACGTATAACGTATAACGTATAACGTATAACGTATAACGTATAACGTATAACGTATAACGTATAACGTATAACGTATAACGTATAACGTATAACGTATAACGTATATCGTATAACGTATAACGTTTAAGGTATAACGTACAACGTATAACGTATAATGTATAACCTATCACGTACAACGTACAACGTATAACGTATAACGTATAACGTATAACGTATAACGTATAACGTATAACGTATAACGTATAACGTATAACGTATAAACGTATAACGTATAACGTATAACGTATAACGTATAACGTATAACGTATAACGTATAACGTATAACGTATAACGTATAACGTATAACGTATAACGTATAACGTATAACGTATAACGTATAACGTATAACGTATAACGTATAACGTATAACGTATAACGTATAACGTATAACGTATAACGTATAACGTATAACGTATAACGTATACGTATAACGTATAACGTATAACGTATAACGTATAACGTATAACGTATAACGTATAACGTATAACGTATAACGTATAACGTATAACGTATAACGTATAACGTATAACGTATAACGTATAACGTATAACGTATAACGTATAACGTATAACGTATAACGTATAACGTATAACGTATAACGTATAACGTATAACGTATAACGTATAACGTATAACGTATAACGTATAACGTATAACGTATAACGTATAACGTATAACGTATAACGTATAACGTATAACGTATAACGTATAACGTATAACGTATAACGTATAACGTATAACGTACAATGTACAACGTATAACGTGTATCGTATAACGTGTAACGTATAACGTATATCGTATAACGTATAACGTATAACGTATAACGTATAACGTATAACGTATAACGTATAACGTATAACGTATAACGTATAACGTATAACGTATAACGTATAACGTATAACGTATAACGTATAACGTATAACGTATAACGTATAACGTATAACGTATAACGTATAACGTATAACGTATAACGTTTAACGTATAACGTATAACGTATAACGTATAACGTATAACGTATAACGTATAACGTATAACGTATAACGTATAACGTATAACGTATAACGTATAAAGTATAACGTATAACGTATAACGTATAACGTATAACGTATAACGTATAACGTATAACGTATAACGTATATCGTATAACGTATAACGTATAACGTATAACGTATAACGTATAACGTACAATGTACAACGTATAACGTGTATCGTATAACGTGTAACGTATAACGTATATCGTATAACGTATAACGTATAACGTATAACGTATAACGTATAACGTATAACGTATAACGTATAACGTATAACATATAACGTATAACGTATAACGTATAACGTATAACGTATAACGTATAACGTATAACGTATAACGTATAACGTATAACGTATAACGTATAACGTATAACGTATAACGTATAACGTATAACGTATAACGCATAACGTATAACGTATAACGTATAACGTATAACGTATAACGTATAACGTATAACGTATAACGTATAACGTATAACGTATAACGTATAACGTATAACGTATAACGTATAACGTATAACGTATAACGTATAACGTATAACGTATAACGTATAACGTATAACGTATAACGTATAACGTATAACGTATAACGTATAACGTATAACGTATAACGTATAACGTATAACGTATAACGTATAACGTATAACGTATAACGTATAACGTATAACGTATAACGTATAACGTATAACGTATAACGTATAACGTATAACGTATAACGTATAACGTATAACGTATAACGTATAACGTATAACGTATAACGTATAACGTATAACGTATAACGTATAACGTATAACGTATAACGTATAACGTATAACGCAGAACGTGTAACGTATAACGTATAACGTACAGCGTATAACGTATTCCGAATAACGTATAACGCAGAACGTGTAACGTATAACGTTTAACGTACAGCGTATAACGTATATCGAATAACGTACTGCGTATAACGTATAACGTATAACGTATAACGCAGAACGTGTAACGTATAACGTATAACGTACAGCGTATAACGTATAACGTATAACGTATAACGTATAACGTATAACGTATAACGTATAACGTATAACGTATAACGTATAACGTATAACGTATAACGTATAACGTATAACGTATAACGTATAACGTATAACGTATAACGTATAACGTATAACGTATAACGTATAACGTATAACGTATAACGTTTAACGTACAATGTACAACGTATAACGTGTATCGTATAACGTGTAACGTATAACGTATAACGTATAACGTATAACGTATAACGTATAACGTATAACGTATAACGTATAACGTATAACGTATAACGTATAACGTATAACGTATATCGAATAACGTACTGCGTATAACGTATAACGTATAACGTATAACGCAGAACGTGTAACGTATAACGTATAACGTACAGCGTATAACGTATAACGTATAACGTATAACGTATAACGTATAACGTATAACGTATAACGTATAACGTATAACGTATAACGTATAACGTATAACGTATAACGTATAACGTATAACGTATAACGTATAACGTATAACGTATAACGTATAACGTATAACGTATAACGTATAACGTATAACGTATAACGTATAACGTATAACGTAAAACGTATAACGTATAACGTATAACGTATAACGTATAACGTATAACGTATAACGTATAACGTATAACGTATAACGCAGAACGTGTAACGTATAACGTATAACGTACAGCGTATAACGTATATCGAATAACGTAAAACGTATAACGCAGAACGTATAACGTATAACGTATAACGTATAACGTATAACGTATAACGTATAACGTATAACGTATAACGTATAACGTATAACGTATAACGTATAACGTATAACGTATAACGTATAACGTATAACGTATAACGTATAACGTATAACGTATAACGTATAACGTATAACGTATAACGTATAACGTATAATGTATAACGTATAACGTATAACGTATAACGTATAACGCAGAACGTGTAACGTATAACGTACAGCGTATAACGTATATCGAATAACGTAAAACGTATAACGCAGAACGTGTAACGTATATCGTTTAACGTACAGCGTCTAACGTAAAACGTATAACGTATAACGTATAACGTATAACGTATAATGTATAACGTATAACGTATAACGTATAACGCAGAACGTGTAACGTATAACGTATAACGTACAGCGTATAACGTATAACGTATAACGTATAACGTATAACGTATAACGTTTAACGTATAACGTATAACGTATAACGTATAACGTATAACGTATAACGTATAACGTATAACGTATAACGTATAACGTATAACGTATAACGTATAACGTATAACGTATAACGTATAACGTATAACGTATAACGTATAACGTATAACGTATAACGCAGAACGTGTAACGTATAACGTATAACGTACAGCGTATAACGTATTCCGAATAACGTATAACGCAGAACGTGTAACGTATAACGTTTAACGTACAGCGTATAACGTATATCGAATAACGTACTGCGTATAACGTATAACGTATAACGTATAACGCAGAACGTGTAACGTATAACGTATAACGTACAGCGTATAACGTATAACGTATAACGTATAACGTATAACGTATAACGTATAACGTATAACGTATAACGTATAACGTATAACGTATAACGTATAACGTATAACGTATAACGTATAACGTATAACGTATAACGTATAACGTATAACGTATAACGTATAACGTATAACGTATAACGTATAACGTTTAACGTACAATGTACAACGTATAACGTGTATCGTATAACGTGTAACGTATAACGTATAACGTATAACGTATAACGTATAACGTATAACGTATAACGTATAACGTATAACGTATAACGTATAACGTATAACGTATAACGTATATCGAATAACGTACTGCGTATAACGTATAACGTATAACGTATAACGCAGAACGTGTAACGTATAACGTATAACGTACAGCGTATAACGTATAACGTATAACGTATAACGTATAACGTATAACGTATAACGTATAACGTATAACGTATAACGTATAACGTATAACGTATAACGTATAACGTATAACGTATAACGTATAACGTATAACGTATAACGTATAACGTATAACGTATAACGTATAACGTATAACGTATAACGTATAACGTATAACGTATAACGTATAACGTAAAACGTATAACGTATAACGTAAAACGTATAACGTATAACGTATAACGTATAACGTATAACGTATAACGTATAACGTATAACGTATAACGTATAACGCAGAACGTGTAACGTATAACGTATAACGTACAGCGTATAACGTATATCGAATAACGTAAAACGTATAACGCAGAACGTATAACGTATAACGTATAACGTATAACGTATAACGTATAACGTATAACGTATAACGTATAACGTATAACGTATAACGTATAACGTATAACGTATAACGTATAACGTATAACGTATAACGTATAACGTATAACGTATAACGTATAACGTATAACGTATAACGTATAACGTATAACGTATAACGTATAACGTATAACGTATAATGTATAACGTATAACGTATAACGTATAACGTATAACGCAGAACGTGTAACGTATAACGTACAGCGTATAACGTATATCGAATAACGTAAAACGTATAACGCAGAACGTGTAACGTATAACGTATAACGTATAACGTATAACGTATAACGTATAACGTATAACGTATAACGTATAACGTATAACGTATAACGTATAACGTATAACGTATAACGCAGAACGTGTAACGTATAACGTATAACGTACAGCGTATAACGTATTCCGAATAACGTATAACGCAGAACGTGTAACGTATAACGTTTAACGTACAGCGTATAACGTATATCGAATAACGTACTGCGTATAACGTATAACGTATAACGTATAACGCAGAACGTGTAACGTATAACGTATAACGTACAGCGTATAACGTATAACGTATAACGTATAACGTATAACGTATAACGTATAACGTATAACGTATAACGTATAACGTATAACGTATAACGTATAACGTATAACGTATAACGTATAACGTATAACGTATAACGTATAACGTATAACGTATAACGTATAACGTATAACGTATAACGTATAACGTTTAACGTACAATGTACAACGTATAACGTGTATCGTATAACGTGTAACGTATAACGTATAACGTATAACGTATAACGTATAACGTATAACGTATAACGTATAACGTATAACGTATAACGTATAACGTATAACGTATAACGTATAACGTATAACGTATAACGTATATCGAATAACGTACTGCGTATAACGTATAACGTATAACGTATAACGCAGAACGTGTAACGTATAACGTATAACGTACAGCGTATAACGTATAACGTATAACGTATAACGTATAACGTATAACGTATAACGTATAACGTATAACGTATAACGTATAACGTATAACGTATAACGTATAACGTATAACGTATAACGTATAACGTATAACGTATAACGTATAACGTATAACGTATAACGTATAACGTATAACGTATAACGTATAACGTATAACGTATAACGTATAACGTATAACGTATAACGTATAACGTAAAACGTATAACGTATAACGTATAACGTATAACGTATAATGTATAACGTATAACGTATAACGTATAACGTATAACGCAGAACGTGTAACGTATAACGTATAACGTACAGCGTATAACGTATATCGAATAACGTAAAACGTATAACGCAGAACGTATAACGTATAACGTATAACGTATAACGTATAACGTATAACGTATAACGTATAACGTATAACGTATAACGTATAACGTATAACGTATAACGTATAACGTATAACGTATAACGTATAACGTATAACGTATAACGTATAACGTATAACGTATAACGTATAACGTATAACGTATAACGTATAACGTATAACGTATAACGTATAACGTATAATGTATAACGTATAACGTATAACGTATAACGTATAACGCAGAACGTGTAACGTATAACGTACAGCGTATAACGTATATCGAATAACGTAAAACGTATAACGCAGAACGTGTAACGTATATCGTTTAACGTACAGCGTCTAACGTAAAACGTATAACGTATAACGTATAACGTATAACGTATAATGTATAACGTATAACGTATAACGTATAACGCAGAACGTGTAACGTATAACGTATAACGTACAGCGTATAACGTATAACGTATAACGTATAACGTATAACGTATAACGTTTAACGTATAACGTATAACGTATAACGTATAACGTATAACGTATAACGTATAACGTATAACGTATAACGTATAACGTATAACGTATAACGTATAACGTATCACGTATCACGTATAACGTATAACGTATAACGTATACCATATAACGTATAACCTATAACGTATAATGTATATCGTATAACGTATAACGTATAACGTATAACGTATAACGTATAACGTATAACGTATAACGTATAACGTATAACGTATAACGTATAACGTATAACGTATAACGTATAACGTATAACGTATAACGTATAACGTATAACGTATAACGTATAACGTATAACGTATAACGTATAACGTATAACGTATAACGTATAACGTATAACGTATAACGTATAACGAATTACGTAATAAGTATAACGTATAATGTATAACGTATAACGTATAACGCAGAACGTGTAACGTATAACGTATAACGTACAGCGTATAACGTATATCGAATAACGTAAAACGTATAACGCAGAACGTATAACGTATATCGAATAACGTACTGCGTATAACGTATAACGTATAACGTATAACGCAGAACGTGTAACGTATAACGTATAACGTACAGCGTATAACGTATATCGAATAACGTACTGCGTATAACGTATAACGTATAACGCAGAACGTGTAACGTATAACGTATAACGTACAGCGTATAACGTATTCCGAATAACGTATAACGCAGAACGTGTAACGTATAACGTTTAACGTACAGCGTATAACGTATATCGAATAACGTACTGCGTATAACGTATAACGTATAACGTATAACGCAGAACGTGTAACGTATAACGTATAACGTACAGCGTATAACGTATAACGTATAACGTATAACGTATAACGTATAACGTATAACGTATAACGTATAACGTATAACGTATAACGTATAACGTATAACGTATAACGTATAACGTATAACGTATAACGTATAACGTATAACGTATAACGTATAACGTATAACGTATAACGTATAACGTATAACGCAGAACGTGTAACGTATAACGTATAACGTACAGCGTATAACGTATTCCGAATAACGTATAACGCAGAACGTGTAACGTATAACGTTTAACGTACAGCGTATAACGTATATCGAATAACGTACTGCGTATAACGTATAACGTATAACGTATAACGCAGAACGTGTAACGTATAACGTATAACGTACAGCGTATAACGTATAACGTATAACGTATAACGTATAACGTATAACGTATAACGTATAACGTATAACGTATAACGTATAACGTATAACGTATAACGTATAACGTATAACGTATAACGTATAACGTATAACGTATAACGTATAACGTATAACGTATAACGTATAACGTATAACGTATAACGTTTAACGTACAATGTACAACGTATAACGTGTATCGTATAACGTGTAACGTATAACGTATAACGTATAACGTATAACGTATAACGTATAACGTATAACGTATAACGTATAACGTATAACGTATAACGTATAACGTATAACGTATAACGTATAACGTATAACGTATATCGAATAACGTACTGCGTATAACGTATAACGTATAACGTATAACGCAGAACGTGTAACGTATAACGTATAACGTACAGCGTATAACGTATAACGTATAACGTATAACGTATAACGTATAACGTATAACGTATAACGTATAACGTATAACGTATAACGTATAACGTATAACGTATAACGTATAACGTATAACGTATAACGTATAACGTATAACGTATAACGTATAACGTATAACGTATAACGTATAACGTATAACGTATAACGTATAACGTATAACGTATAACGTATAACGTATAACGTAAAACGTATAACGTATAACGTATAACGTATAACGTATAATGTATAACGTATAACGTATAACGTATAACGTATAACGCAGAACGTGTAACGTATAACGTATAACGTACAGCGTATAACGTATATCGAATAACGTAAAACGTATAACGCAGAACGTATAACGTATAACGTATAACGTATAACGTATAACGTATAACGTATAACGTATAACGTATAACGTATAACGTATAACGTATAACGTATAACGTATAACGTATAACGTATAACGTATAACGTATAACGTATAACGTATAACGTATAACGTATAACGTATAACGTATAACGTATAACGTATAACGTATAACGTATAATGTATAACGTATAACGTATAACGTATAACGTATAACGCAGAACGTGTAACGTATAACGTACAGCGTATAACGTATATCGAATAACGTAAAACGTATAACGCAGAACGTGTAACGTATATCGTTTAACGTACAGCGTCTAACGTAAAACGTATAACGTATAACGTATAACGTATAACGTATAATGTATAACGTATAACGTATAACGTATAACGCAGAACGTGTAACGTATAACGTATAACGTACAGCGTATAACGTATAACGTATAACGTATAACGTATAACGTATAACGTTTAACGTATAACGTATAACGTATAACGTATAACGTATAACGTATAACGTATAACGTATAACGTATAACGTATAACGTATAACGTATAACGTATAACGTATCACGTATCACGTATAACGTATAACGTATAACGTATACCATATAACGTATAACCTATAACGTATAATGTATATCGTATAACGTATAACGTATAACGTATAACGTATAACGTATAACGTATAACGTATAACGTATAACGTATAACGTATAACGTATAACGTATAACGTATAACGTATAACGTATAACGTATAACGTATAACGTATAACGTATAACGTATAACGTATAACGTATAACGTATAACGTATAACGTATAACGTATAACGTATAACGTATAACGTATAACGTATAACGTATAACGTATAACGTATAACGTATAACGTATAACGTATAACGTATAACGAATTACGTAATAAGTATAACGTATAATGTATAACGTATAACGTATAACGCAGAACGTGTAACGTATAACGTATAACGTACAGCGTATAACGTATATCGAATAACGTAAAACGTATAACGCAGAACGTATAACGTATATCGAATAACGTACTGCGTATAACGTATAACGTATAACGTATAACGCAGAACGTGTAACGTATAACGTATAACGTACAGCGTATAACGTATATCGAATAACGTACTGCGTATAACGTATAACGTATAACGCAGAACGTGTAACGTATAACGTATAACGTACAGCGTATAACGTATTCCGAATAACGTATAACGCAGAACGTGTAACGTATAACGTTTAACGTACAGCGTATAACGTATAACGTATAACGTATAACGTATAACGTATAACGTATAACGTATAACGTATAACGTATAACGTATAACGTATAACGTATAACGTATAACGTATAACGTATAACGTATAACGTATAACGTATAACGTATAACGTATAACGTATAACGTATAACGTATAACGTATAACGTATAACGTATAACGTATAACGTATAACGTATAACGTATAACGTATAACGTATAACGTATAACGTATAACGTATAACGTATAACGTATAACGTATAACGTATAACGTATAACGTATAACGTATAACGTATAACGTATAACGTATAACGTAACGTATAACGTATAACGTATAACGTATAACGTATAACGTATAACGTATAACGTATAACGTATAACGTATAACGTATAACGTATAACGTATACGTATAACGTATAACGTATAATGTATAACGTATAACGTATAACGTATAACGCAGAACGTGTAACGTATAACGTATAACGTACAGCGTATAACGTATAACGTATAACGTATAACGTATAACGTATAACGTTTAACGTATAACGTATAACGTATAACGTATAACGTATAACGTATAACGTATAACGTATAACGTATAACGTATAACGTATAACGTATAACGTATAACGTATCACGTATCACGTATAACGTATAACGTATAACGTATAACGTATACCATATAACGTATAACCTATAACGTATAATGTATATCGTATAACGTATAACGTATAACGTATAACGTATAACGTATAACGTATAACGTATAACGTATAACGTATAACGTATAACGTATAACGTATAACGTATAACGTATAACGTATAACGTATAACGTATAACGTATAACGTATAACGTATAACGTATAACGTATAACGTATAACGTATAACATATATCGTATAGCGTATAACGTATAAAAAAACGTATAACGTATAACGTATAACGTATAACGTATAACGTATAACGTATAACGTATAACGTATAACGTATAACGTATAACGTATAACGTATAACGTATAACGTATAACGTATAACGTATAACGTATAACGTATAACGTATAACGTATAACGTATAACGTATAACGTATAACGTATAACGTATAACGTATAACGTATAACGTATAACGTATAACGTATAACGTATAACGTATAACGTATAACGTATAACGTATAACGTATAACGTATAACGTATAACGTATAACGTATAACGTATAACGTATAACGTATAACGTATAACGTATAACGTATAACGTATAACGTATAACGTATAACGTATAACGTATAACGTATAACGTATAACGTATAACGTATAACGTATAACGTATAACGTATAACGTATAACGTATAACGTATAACGTATAACGTATAACGTATAACGTATAACGTATAACGTATAACGTATAACGTATAACGTATAACGTATAACGTATAACGTATAACGTATAACGTATAACGTATAACGTATAACGTATAACGTATAACGTATAACGTATAACGTATAACGTATAACGTATAACGTATAACGTATAACGTATAACGTATAACGTATAACGTATAACGTATAACGTACAATGTACAACGTATAACGTGTATCGTATAACGTGTAACGTATAACGTATATCGTATAACGTATAACGTATAACGTATAACGTATAACGTATAACGTATAACGTATAACGTATAACGTATAACGTATAACGTATAACGTATAACGTATAACGTATAACGTATAACGTATAACGTATAACGTATAACGTATAACGTATAACGTATAACGTATAACGTATAACGTATAACGTATAACGTATAACGTATAACGTATAACGTATAACGTATAACGTATAACGTATAACGTATAACGTATAACGTATAACGTATAACGTATAACGTTTAACGTATAACGTATAACGTATAACGTATAACGTATAACGTATAACGTATAACGTATAACGTATAACGTATAACGTATAACGTATAACGTATAACGTATAAAGTATAACGTATAACGTATAACGTATAACGTATAACGTATAACGTATAACGTATAAACGTATAACGTATATCGTATAACGTATAACGTATAACGTATAACGTATAACGTATAACGTATAACGTATAACGTATAACGTATAACGTATAACGTATAACGTATAACGTATAACGTATAACGTATAACGTATAACGTATAACGTATAACGTATAACGTATAACGTATAACGTATAACGTAATAACGTATAACGTATAACGTATAACGTATAACGTATAACGTATAACGTATAACGTATAACGTATAACGTATAACGTATAACGTATAACGTATAACGTATAACGTAACGTATAACGTATAACGTATAACGTATAACGTATAACGTATAACGTATAACGTATAACGTATAACGTATAACGTATAACGTATAACGTATAACGTATAACGTATAACGTATAACGTATAACGTATAACGTATAACGTATAACGTATAACGTATAACGTACAATGTACAACGTATAACGTGTATCGTATAACGTGTAACGTATAACGTATATCGTATAACGTATAACGTATAACGTATAACGTATAACGTATAACGTATAACGTATAACGTATAACGTATAACGTATAACGTATAACGTATAACGTATAACGTATAACGTATAACGTATAACGTATAACGTATAACGTATAACGTATAACGTATAACGTACAATGTACAACGTATAACGTGTATCGTATAACGTGTAACGTATAACGTATATCGTATAACGTATAACGTATAACGTATAACGTATAACGTATAACGTATAACGTATAACGTATAACGTATAACGTATAACGTATAACGTATAACGTATAACGTATAACGTATAACGTATAACGTATAACGTATAACGTATAACGTATAACGTATAACGTATAACGTTTAACGTATAACGTATAACGTATAACGTTATAACGTATAACGTATAACGTATAACGTATAACGTATAACGTATAACGTATAACGTATAACGTATAACGTATAAAGTATAACGTATAACGTATAACGTATAACGTATAACGTATAACGTATAACGTATAACGTATAACGTATAACGTATATCGTATAACGTATAACGTATAACGTATAACGTATAACGTATAACGTATAACGTATAACGTATAACGTATACGTATAACGTATAACGTATAACGTATAACGTATAACGTATAACGTATAACGTATAACGTATAACGTATAACGTATAACGTATAACGTATAACGTATAACGTATAACGTATAACGTATAACGTATAACGTATAACGTATAACGTATAACGTATAACGTATAACGTATAACGTATAACGTATAACGTATAACGTATAACGTATAACGTATAACGTATAACGTAACGTAATGTACAACGTATAACGTGTATCGTATAACGTGTAACGTATAACGTATATCGTATAACGTATAACGTATAACGTATAACGTATAACGTATAACGTATAACGTATAACGTATAACGTATAACGTATAACGTATAACGTATAACGTATAACGTATAACGTATAACGTATAACGTATAACGTACAATGTACAACGTATAACGTGTATCGTATAACGTGTAACGTATAACGTATATCGTATAACGTATAACGTATAACGTATAACGTATAACGTATAACGTATAACGTATAACGTATAACGTATAACGTATAACGTATAACGTATAACGTATAACGTATAACGTATAACGTATAACGTATAACGTATAACGTATAACGTATAACGTATAACGTATAACGTATAACGTATAACGTTTAACGTATAACGTATAACGTATAACGTATAACGTATAACGTATAACGTATAACGTATAACGTATAACGTATAACGTATAACGTATAACGTATAACGTATAAAGTATAACGTATAACGTATAACGTATAACGTATAACGTATAACGTATAACGTATAACGTATAACGTATATCGTATAACGTATAACGTATAACGTATAACGTATAACGTATAACGTATAACGTATAACGTATAACGTATAACGTATAACGTATAACGTATAACGTATAACGTATAACGTATAACGTATAACGTATAACGTATAACGTATAACGTATAACGTATAACGTATAACGTATAACGTATAACGTATAACGTATAACGTATAACGTATAACGTATAACGTATAACGTATAACGTATAACGTATAACGTATAACGTATAACGTATAACGTATAACGTATAACGTATAACGTATAACGTATAGCGTATAACGTATAACGTATAACGTATAACGTATAACGTATAACGTATAACGTATAACGTATAACGTATAACGTATAACGTATAACGTATAACGTATAACGTATAACGTATAACGTATAACGTATAACGTATAACGTATAACGTATAACGTATAACGTATAACGTATAACGTATAACGTATAACGTATAACGTATAACGTATAACGTATAACGTATAACGTATAACGTATAACGTATAACGTATAACGTATAACGTATAACGTATAACGTATAACGTATAACGTATAACGTATAACGTATAACGTATAACGTATAACGTATAACGTATAACGTATAACGTATAACGTATAACGTATAACGTATAACGTATAACGTATAACGTATAACGTATAACGTATAACGTATAACGTATAACGTATAACGTATAACGTATAACGTATAACGTATAACGTATAATAACGTATACGTATAACGTATAACGTATAACGTATAACGTATAACGTATAACGTATAACGTATAACGTATAACGTATAACGTATAACGTATAACGTATAACGTATAACGTATAACGTATAAAGTATAACGTATAACGTATAACGTTACAATGTACAACGTATAACGTGTATCGTATAACGTAGTAACGTATAACGTATAACGTATAACGTATAACGTATAACGTATAACGTATAACGTATAACGTATAACGTATAACGTATAACGTATAACGTATAACGTATAACGTATAACGTATAACGTATAACGTATACGTATAACGTATAACGTATAACGCATACGTATAACGTATAACGTATAACGCATAACGTATAACGTATAACGTATAACGTATAACGTATAACGTATAACGTATAACGTATAACGTATAACGTATAACGTATAACGTATAACGTATAACGTATACGTAACGTATAACGTATAACGTATAACGTATAACGTATAACGTATAACGTATAACGTATAACGTATAACGTATAACGTATAACGTATAACGTATAACGTATAACGTTATAACGTATAACGTATAACGTATAACGTATAACGTATAACGTATAACGTATAACGTATAACGTATAACGTATAACGTATAACGTATAACGTATAACGTATAACGTATAACGTATAACGTATACGTATAACGTATAACGTATAACGTATAACGTATAACGTATAACGTATAACGTATAACGTATAACGTATAACGTATAACGTATAACGTATAACGTATAACGTATAACGTATAACGTATAACGTATAACGTATAACGTATAACGTATAACGTATAACGTATAACGTATAACGTATAACGTATAACGTATAACGTATAACGTATAACGTATAACGTATAACGTATAACGTATAACGTATAACGTATAACGTATAACGTATAACGTATAACGTATAACGTATAACGTATAACGTATAACGTATAACGTATAACGTATAACGTATAACGTATAACGTATAACGTATAACGTATAACGTATAACGTATAACGTATAACGTATAACGTATAACGTATAACGTATAACGTATAACGTATAACGTAGAACGTATAACGTATAACGTATAACGTATAACGTATAACGTATAACGTATAACGTATAACGTATAACGTATAACGTATAACGTATAACGTATAACGTATAACGTATAACGTATAACGTATAACGTATAACGTATAACGTATAACGTATAACGTATAACGTATAACGTATAACGTATAACGTATAACGTATAACGTATAACGTATAACGTATAACGTATAACGTATAACGTATAACGTATAACGTATAACGTATAACGTATAACGTATAACGTATAACGTATAACGTATAACGTATAACGTATAACGTATAACGTATAACGTATAACGTATAACGTATAACGTATAACGTATAACGTATAACGTATAACGTATAACGTATAACGTATAACGTATAACGTATAACGTATAACGTATGACGTATAATGTATAACGTATAACGTATAACGTATAACGCAGAACGTGTAACGTATAAACGTATAACGTACAGCGTATAACGTATATCGAATAACGTAAAACGTATAACGCAGAACGTGTAACGTATATCGTTTAACGTACAGCGTCTAACGTATAACGTATAACGTATAACGTATAACTTATAACGTATAACGTATAACGTATAACGTATAACGTATAACGTATAACGTATCACGTATAACGTATAACGTATAACGTATAACGTATAACGTATAACGTATAACGTATAACGTATAACGTATAACGTATAACGTATAACGTATAACGTATAACGTATAACGTATAACGTATAACGTATAACGTATAACGTATAACGTATAATGTATAACGTATAACGTATAACGTATAACGCAGAACGTGTAACGTATAACGTATAACGTATAACGTATAACGTATAACGTATAACGTATAACGTATAACGTATAACGTATAACGTATAACGTATAACGTATAACGTATAACGTATAATGTATAACGTATAACGTATAACGTATAACGCAGAACGTGTAACGTATAACGTATAACGTACAGCGTATAACGTATATCGAATAACGTAAAACGTATAACGCAGAACGTGTAACGTATATCGTTTAACGTACAGCGTCTAACGTATAACGTATAACGTATAACTTATAACGTATAACGTATAACGTATAACGTATAACGTATAACGTATAACGTATCACGTATAACGTATAACGTATAACGTATAACGTATAACGTATAACGTATAACGTATAACGTATAACGTATAACGTATAACGTATAACGTATAACGTATAACGTATAACGTATAACGTATAACGTATAACGTATAACGTATAACGTATAACGTATAATGTATAACGTATAACGTATAACGTATAACGCAGAACGTGTAACGTATAACGTATAACGTACAGCGTATAACGTATATCGAATAACGTAAAACGTATAACGCAGAACGTGTAACGTATATCGTTTAACGTACAGCGTCTAACGTATAACGTATAACGTATAACGTATAACTTATAACGTATAACGTATAACGTATAACGTATAACGTATAACGTATAACGTATAACGTATCACGTATAACGTATAACGTATAACGTATAACGTATAACGTATAACGTATAACGTATAAACGTATAACGTATAACGTATAACGTATAACGTATAACGTATAACGTATAACGTATAACGTATAACGTATAACGTATAACGTATAACGTATAACGTATAACGTATAACGTATAACGTATAACGTATAACACATAACGTATAACGCATAACGCATAACGCATAACGCATAACGTATAACGTATAACGTATAACGTATAACGTATAACGTATAACGTATAACGTATAACGTATAACGTATAACGTATAACGTATAACGTATAACGTATAACGTATAACGTATAACGTATAACGTATAACGTATAACGTATAACGTATAACGTATAACGTATAACGTATAACGTATAACGTATAACGTATAACGTATAACGTATAACGTATAACGTATAACGTATAACGTATAACGTATAACGTATAACGTATAACGTATAACGTATAACGTATAACGTATAACGTATAACGTATAACGTATAACGTATAACGTATAACGTATAACGTATAACGTATAACGTATAACGTATAACGTATAACGTATAACGTATAACGTATAACGTATAACGTATAACGTATAACGTATAACGTATAACGTATAACGTATAACGTATAACGTATAACGTACAATGTACAACGTATAACGTGTATCGTATAACGTGTAACGTATAACGTATATCGTATAACGTATAACGTATAACGTATAACGTATAACGTATAACTTATAACGTATAACGTATAACGTATAACGTATAACGTATAACGTATAACGTATAACGTATAACGTATAACGTATAACGTATAACGTATAACGTATAACGTATAACGTATAACGTATAACGTATAACGTATAACGTATAACGTATAACGTATAACATATAACGTATAACGTATAACATATAACGTATAGCGTATAACGTATAAAAAAACGTATAACGTATAACGTATAACGTATAACGTATAACGTATACGTATAACGTATAACGTATAACGTATAACGTATAACGTATAACGTATAACGTATAACGTATAACGTATAACGTATAACGTATAACGTATAACGTATCACGTATAACGTATAACGTATAACGTATAACGTATAACGTATAACGTATAACGTATAACGTATAACGTATAACGTATAACGTATAACGTATAACGTATAACGTATAACGTATAACGTATAACGTATAACGTATAACGTATAACGTATAACGTATAACGTATAATGTATAACGTATAACGTATAACGTATAACGCAGAACGTGTAACGTATAACGTATAACGTATAACGTATAACGTATAACGTATAACGTATAACGTATAACGTATAACGTATAACGTATAACGTATAATGTATAACGTATAACGTATAACGTATAACGCAGAACGTGTAACGTATAACGTATAACGTACAGCGTATAACGTATATCGAATAACGTAAAACGTATAACGCAGAACGTGTAACGTATATCGTTTAACGTACAGCGTCTAACGTATAACGTATAACGTATAACGTATAACTTATAACGTATAACGTATAACGTATAACGTATAACGTATAACGTATAACGTATCACGTATAACGTATAACGTATAACGTATAACGTATAACGTATAACGTATAACGTATAACGTATAACGTATAACGTATAACGTATAACGTATAACGTATAACGTATAACGTATAACGTATAACGTATAACGTATAACGTATAACGTATAATGTATAACGTATAACGTATAACGTATAACGCAGAACGTGTAACGTATAACGTATAACGTACAGCGTATAACGTATATCGAATAACGTAAAACGTATAACGCAGAACGTGTAACGTATATCGTTTAACGTACAGCGTCTAACGTATAACGTATAACGTATAACTTATAACGTATAACGTATAACGTATAACGTATAACGTATAACGTATAACGTATAACGTATCACGTATAACGTATAACGTATAACGTATAACGTATAACGTATAACGTATAACGTATAACGTATAACGTATAACGTATAACGTATAACGTATAACGTATAACGTATAACGTATAACGTATAACGTATAACGTATAACGTATAACGTATAACGTATAACGTATAACGTATAACGCATAACGTATAACGCATAACGCATAACGTATAACGTATAACGTAACGTATAACGTATAACGTATAACGTATAACGTATAACGTATAACGTATAACGTATAACGTATAACGTATAACGTATAACGTATAACGTATAACGTATAACGTATAACGTATAACGTATAACGTATAACGTATAACGTATAACGTATAACGTATAACGTATAACGTATAACGTATAACGTATAACGTATAACGTATAACGTATAACGTATAACGTATAACGTATAACGTATAACGTATAACGTATAACGTATAACGTATAACGTATAACGTATAACGTATAACGTATAACGTATAACGTATAACGTATAACGTATAACGTATAACGTATAACGTATAACGTATAACGTATAACGTATAACGTATAACGTATAACGTATAACGTATAACGTATAACGTATAATGTATAACGTATAACGTATAACGTATAACGCTGAACGTGTAACGTATAACGTATAACGTACAGCGTATAACGTATATCGAATAACGTAAAACGTATAACGCAGAACGTGTAACGTATATCGTTTAACGTACAGCGTCTAACGTATAACGTATAACGTATAACGTATAACTTATAACGTATAACGTATAACGTATAACGTATAACGTATAACGTATAACGTATCACGTATAACGTATAACGTATAACGTATAACGTATAACGTATAACGTATAACGTATAACGTATAACGTATAACGTATAACGTATAACGTATAACGTATAACGTATAACGTATAACGTATAACGTATAACGTATAACGTATAACGTATAATGTATAACGTATAACGTATAACGTATAACGCAGAACGTGTAACGTATAACGTATAACGTATAACGTATAACGTATAACGTATAACGTATAACGTATAACGTATAACGTATAACGTATAACGTATAACGTATAATGTATAACGTATAACGTATAACGTATAACGCAGAACGTGTAACGTATAACGTATAACGTACAGCGTATAACGTATATCGAATAACGTAAAACGTATAACGCAGAACGTGTAACGTATATCGTTTAACGTACAGTGTCTAACGTATAACGTATAACGTATAACGTATAACTTATAACGTATAACGTATAACGTATAACGTATAACGTATAACGTATCACGTATAACGTATAACGTATAACGTATAACGTATAACGTATAACGTATAACGTAGAACGTATAACGTATAACGTATAACGTATAACGTATAACGTATAACGTATAACGTATAACGTATAACGTATAACGTATAACGTATAACGTATAACGTATAACGTATAACGTATAATGTATAACGTATAACGTATAACGTATAACGCAGAACGTGTAACGTATAACGTATAACGTACAGCGTATAACGTATATCGAATAACGTAAAACGTATAACGCAGAACGTGTAACGTATATCGTTTAACGTACAGCGTCTAACGTATAACGTATAACGTATAACGTATAACTTATAACGTATAACGTATAACGTATAACGTATAACGTATAACGTATAACGTATAACGTATCACGTATAACGTATAACGTATAACGTATAACGTATAACGTATAACGTATAACGTATAACGTATAACGTATAACGTATAACGTATAACGTATAACGTATAACGTATAACGTATAACGTATAACGTATAACGTATAACGTATAACGTATAACGTATAACGCATAACGTATAACGCATAACGCATAACGTATAACGTATAACGTATAACGTATAACGTATAACGTATAACGTATAACGTATAACGTATAACGTATAACGTATAACGTATAACGTATAACGTATAAACGTATAACGTATAACGTATAACGTATAACGTATAACGTATAACGTATAACGTATAACGTATAACGTATAACGTATAACGTATAACGTATAACGTATAACGTATAACGTATAACGTATAACGTATAACGTATAACGTATAACGTATAACGTATAACGTATAACGTATAACGTATAACGTATAACGTATAACGTATAACGTATAACGTATAACGTATAACGTATAACGTATAACGTATAACGTATAACGTATAACGTATAACGTATAACGTATAACGTATAACGTATAACGTATAACGTATAACGTATAACGTATAACGTATAACGTATAACGTATAACGTACAATGTACAACGTATAACGTGTATCGTATAACGTGTAACGTATAACGTATATCGTATAACGTATAACGTATAACGTATAACGTATAACGTATAACGTATAACGTATAACGTATAACGTATAACGTATAACGTATAACGTATAACGTATAACGTATAACGTATAACGTATAACGTATAACGTATAACGTATAACGTATAACGTATAACGTATAACGTATAACGTATAACATATAACGTATAACGTATAACATATAACGTATAGCGTATAACGTATAAAAAAACGTATAACGTATAACGTATAACGTATAACGTATAACGTATAACGTATAACGTATAACGTATAACGTATAACGTATAACGTATAACGTATAACGTATAACGTATAACGTATAACGTATAACGTATAACGTATAACGTATAACGTATAACGTATAACGTATAACGTATAACGTATAACGTATAACGTATAACGTATAACGTATAACGTATAACGTATAACGTATAACGTATAACGTATAACGTATAACGTATAACGTATAACGTATAACGTATAACGTATAACGTATAACGTATAACGTATAACGTATAACGTATAACGTATAACGTATAACGTATAACGTATAACGTATAACGTATAACGTATAACGTATAACGTATAACGTATAACGTATAACGTATAACGTATAACGTATAACGTATAACGTATAACGTATAACGTATAACGTATAACGTATAACGTTATAACGTATAACGTATAACGTATAACGTATAACGTATAACGTATAACGTATAACGTATAACGTATAACGTATAACGTATAACGTATAACGTATAACGTATAACTTATAACGTATAACGTATAACGTATAACGTATAACGTATAACGTATAACGTATAACTTATAACGTATAACGTATAACGCATAACGTATAACGCATAACGCATAACGCATAACGTATAACGTATAACGTATAACGTATAACGTATAACGTATAACGTATAACGTATAACGTATAACGTATAACGTATAACGTATAACGTATAACGTATAACGTATAACGTATAACGTATAACGTATAACGTATAACGTATAACGTATAACGTATAACGTATAACGTATAACGTATAACGTATAACGTATAACGTATAACGTATAACGTATAACGTATAAACGTATAACGTATAACGTATAACGTATAACGTATAACGTATAACGTATAACGTATAACGTATAACGTATAACGTATAACGTATAACGTATAACGTATAACGTATAACGTATAACGTATAACGTATAACGTATAACGTATAACGTATAACGTATAACGTATAACGCATAACGTATAATGTATAACGTATAACGTATAACGTATAACGTATAACGTATAACGTATAACGTATAACGTATAACGTACAATGTACAACGTATAACGTGTATCGTATAACGTGTAACGTATAACGTATATCGTATAACGCATAACGTATAACGTATAACGTATAACGTATAACGTATAACGTATAACGTATAACGTATAACGTATAACGTATAACGTATAACGTATAACGTATAACGTATAACGTATAACGTATAACGTATAACGTATAACGTATAACGTATAACGTATAACGTATAACGTATAACGTATAACGTATAACGTATAACGTATAACGTATAACGTATAACGTAAAACGTATAACGTATAACGTATAACGTATAACGTATAACGTATAACGTATAACGTATAACGTATAACGTATAACGTATAACGTATAACGTATAACGTATAACGTATAACGTATAAACGTATAACGTATAACGTATAACGTATAACGTATAACGTATAAACGTA
>CAKAJA020000345.1:0-72195 GCA_916610235.2 Lasioglossum morio
ATACGTTATACGTTATACGTTATACGTTATACGTTATACGTTATACGTTATACGTTATACGCTATACATTATACGTTATACGTAATACGTTATATGTTTAACGTTATACGTTATACGTTGTACGTTATACGTTGTACGTTATACGTTATACGTTATACGTTATACGTTATACGTTATACGTTATACGTTATACGTTATCGTTATACGTTATACGTTATATGTTATACGTTATACGTTATACGTTATACGTTATACGTTATACGTTATACGTTATACGTTATACGTTATACGTTATACGTTATACGTTATACGTTATACGTTATACGTTATACGTTATACGTTATACGTTATACGTTATACGTTATACGTTATACGTTATACGTTATACGTTATACGTTATACGTTATACGTTATACGTTATACGTCATACGTTATATGTTTAACGTTATACGTTATACGTTGTACGTTATACGTTATACGTTATACGTTATACGTTATACGTTATACGTTATACGTTATACGTTATACGTTATACGTTATACGTTATACGTTATACGTTATACGTTATACGTTATACGTTATACGTTATACGTTATACGTTATACGTTATACGTTATACGTTATACGTTATACGTTATACGTTATACGTTATACGTTAAACGTTGTACGTTGTACGTTGTACGTTATACGTTATACGTTATACGTTATACGTTATACGTTATACGTTATACGTTACACGATGTACGTTATACGTTATACATTATACGTTATACGTTATACGTTATACGTTATACGTTATACGTTATACGTTATACGTTATATGTTTAACGTTATACGTTATACGTCGTACGTTATACGTTATACGTTTAACGTTATACGTTATACATTATACGTTACACGTTATACATTATACGTTATACGTTTAAACGTTATACGTTGTACGTTATAGGTTATACGTTATACGTTAGACGTTATACGTTATACGTTATACGTTATACGTTATACGTTATACGTTATACGTAATACGTTATACGTTATACGTTATACGTTATACGTTATACGTTATACGTTATACGTTATACGTTATACGTTATACGTTATACGTTATACGTTATACGTTATACGTTATACGTTATACGTTATACGTTATACGTTATACGTTATACGTTATACGTTATACGTTATACGTTATACGTTATAAGTTATACGTTATACGTTATACGTTATACGTTATACGTTATACGTTATACGTTATACGTTATACGTTATACGTTATACGTTATACGTTATACGTTATACGTTATACGTTATACGTTATACGTTATACGTTATACGTTATACGTTATACGTTATACGTTATACGTTATACGTTATACGTTATACGTTATACGTTATACGTTATACGTTTAAACGTTATACGTTATACGTTATCGTTATACGTTATACGTTATACGTTATACGTTATACGTTATACGTTATACGTTATACGTTATACGTTATACGTTATACGTTATACGTTATACGTTATACGTTATACGTTATACGTTATACGTTATACGTTATACGTTATACGTTATACGTTATATGTTATACGTTATACGTTATACGTTATACGTTATACGTTATACGTTATACGTTATACGTTATACGTTATACGTTATACGTTATACGTTATACGTTATACGTTATACGTTATATGTTTAACGTTATACGTTATACGTTGTACGTTATACGTTATACGTTTAACGTTATACGTTATACATTATACGTTACACGTTATACATTATACGTTATACGTTTAAACGTTATACGTTGTACGTTATAGGTTATACGTTATACGTTAGACGTTATACGTTATACGTTATACGTTATACGTTATACGTTATACGTTATACGTTATACGTTATACGTTATACGTTATACGCTATACGTTATACGTTATACGTTATACGTTATACGATATACGTTATACGTTATACGTTATACGTTATACGTTATACGTTATACGTTATACGTTATACGTTATACGTTATACGTTACACGTTAAACGTTGTACGTTGTACGTTGTACGTTATACGTTATACGTTATACGTTATACGTTATACGTTATACGTTATACGTTATACGTTATACGTTATACGTTATACGTTATACGTTATACGTTATACGTTATACGTTATACGTTATACGTTATACGTTATACGTTATATGTTTAACGTTATACGTTATACGTTGTACGTTATACGTTATACGTTTAACGTTATACGTTATACATTATACGTTACACGTTATACATTATACGTTATACGTTGTACGTTATAGGTTATACGTTATACGTTAGACGTTATACGTTATACGTTATACGTTATACGTTATACGTTATACGTTATACGTTATACGCTATACGTTATACGTTATACGTTATACGTTATACGTTATACGTTATACGTTATACGTTATACGTTATACGTTATACGTTATACGTTATACGTTATACGTTATACGTTAAACGTTGTACGTTGTACGTTGTACGTTATACGTTATAAGTAAATACGTTATATGTTTAACGTTATACGTTATACGTTATACGTTATACGTTATACGTTATACGTTATACGTTATACGTTATACGTTATACGTCATACGTTATATGTTTAACGTTATACGTTATACGTTATACGTTATACGTCATACGTTATATGTTTAACGTTATACGTTATACGTTGTACGTTATACGTTATACGTTTAACGTTATACGTTATACATTATACGTTATACGTTATAGGTTATACGTTATACGTTATACGTTATACGTTATACGTTATACGCTATACATTATACGTTATACGTTATACGTTATATGTTTAACGTTATACGTTATACGTTGTACGTTATACGTTATACGTTATACGTTATACGTTATACGTTATACGTTATACGTTATACGTTATACGTTATACGTTATACGTTATACGTTATACGTTATACGTTATACGTTATACGTTATACGTTATACGTTATACGTTATACGTTATACGTTATACTTTATACGTTATACGTTAAACGTTATACGTTATACGTTATACGTTATACGTTATACGTTATACGTTATACGTTATACGTTATACGTTATACGTTATACGTTATATGTTATACGTTATACGTTATACGTTATACGTTATACGTTATATGTTTAACGTTATACGTTATTCGTTATACGTTATACGTTATACGTTTAACGTTATACGTTATACATTATACGTTATACGTTTAAACGTTATACGTTATACGTTATACGTTATATGTTATACGTTGTACGTTGTACATTATACGTTATACAATATACGTTATACGTTATATGTTTAGCGTTATACGTTATACGTTATACGTTTAACGTTACACGTTATACGTTCTACGTTGTACGTTGTACGTTGTACGTTGTACGTTGTACGTTATACGTTATACGTTATACGTTATACGTTATGCATTATACGTTGTACGTTTAACGTTATAAATAATAGGTTATACGTTTAACATTATACGTTATACGTTATACGTTATACGTTATACGTTATACGTTATACGTTATACGTTATACGTTATACGTTATACGTTATACGTTATACGTTATACGTTATACGTTATACGTTATACGTTATACGTTATACGTTATACGTTATACGTTATACGTTATACGTTATACGTTATACGTTATACGTTATACGTTATACGTTATACGTTATACGTTATACGTTATACGTTATACGTTATACGTTATACGTTATACGTTATACGTTATACGTTATACGTTATAACGTTATACGTTATACGTTATACGTTATACGTTATACGTTATACGTTATACGTTATACGTTATACGTTATACGTTATACGTTATACGTTATACGTTATACGTTATACGTTATACGTTATACGTTATACGTTATACGTTATACGTTATACGTTATACGTTATACGTTATACGTTATACGTTAGTACGTTATACGTTATACGTTATACGTTATACGTTATACGTTATACGTTATACGTTATACGTTATACGTTATACGTTATACGTTATACGTTATACGTTATACGTTATACGTTATCGTTATACGTTATACGTTATACGTTATACGTTATACGTTATACGTTATACGTTATACGTTATACGTTATACGTTATACGTTATACGTTATACGTTATACGTTATACGTTATACGTTATACGTTATACGTTATACGTTATACGTTATACGTTATACGTTATACGTTATACGTTATACGTTATACGTTATACGTTATACGTTATACGTTATACGTTATACGCTATACGTTATACGTTATACGTTATACGTTATATGTTTAACGTTATACGTTATACGTTGTACGTTATACGTTATACGTTATACGTTATACGTTATACGTTATACGTTATACGTTATACGTTATACGTTATACGTTATACGTTATACGTTATACGTTATACGTTATACGTTATACGTTATACGTTATACGTTATACGTTATACTTTATACGTTATACGTTAAACGTTATACGTTATACGTTATACGTTATACGTTATACGTTATACGTTATACGTTATACGTTATACGTTATACGTTATACGTTATACGTTATACGTTATACGTTATACGTTATACGTTATACGTTATACGTTATACGTTATACGTTATACGTTATACGTTATACGTTATACGTTATACGTTATACGTTATACGTTATACGTTATACGTTATACGTCATACGTTATATGTTTAACGTTATACATTATACGTTATACGTTATACGTTACACGTTATACGTTATAAGTAAATACGTTATATGTTTAACGTTATACGTTATACGTTATACGTTATACGTTATACGTTATACGTTATACGTTATACGTTATACGTTATACGTTATACGTTATACGTTATACGTTATACGTTATACGTTATACGTCATACGTTATATGTTTAACGTTATACGTTATACGTTATACGTTATACGTCATACGTTATATGTTTAACGTTATACGTTATACGTTGTACGTTGTACGTTATACGTTATACGTTAAACGTTATACGTTATACATTATACGTTATACGTTATAGGTTATACGTTATACGTTATACGTTATACGTTATACGCTATACATTATACGTTATACGTTATACGTTATATGTTTAACGTTATACGTTATACGTTGTACGTTATACGTTATACGTTATACGTTATACGTTATACGTTATACGTTATACGTTATACGTTATACGTTATACGTTATACGTTATACGTTATATGTTATACGTTATACGTTATACGTTATACGTTATACGTTATACGTTATACGTTATACTTTATACGTTATACGTTAAACGTTATACGTTATACGTTATACGTTATACGTTATACGTTATACGTTATACGTTATATGTTATACGTTATACGTTATACGTTATACGTTATACGTTATATGTTTAACGTTATACGTTATTCGTTATACGTTATACGTTATACGTTTAACGTTATACGTTATACATTATACGTTATACGTTTAAACGTTATACGTTATACGTTATACGTTATACGTTATATGTTATACGTTGTACGTTGTACATTATACGTTATACAATATACGTTATACGTTATATGTTTAGCGTTATACGTTATACGTTATACGTTTAACGTTACACGTTATACGTTCTACGTTGTACGTTGTACGTTGTACGTTGTACGTTGTACGTTATACGTTATACGTTATACGTTATGCATTATACGTTGTACGTTTAACGTTATACGTTATATGTTATACGTTTAACATTATACGTTATACGTTATACGTTATACGTTATACGTTATACGTTATACGTTATACGTTATACGTTATACGTTATACGTTATACGTTATACGTTATACGTTATACGTTATACGTTATACGTTATACGTTATACGTTATACGTTATACGTTATACGTTATACGTTATACGTTATACGTTATACGTTATACGTTATACGTTATACGTTATACGTTATACGTTATACGTTATACGTTATACGTTATACGTTATACGTTATACGTTATACGTTATACGTTATACGTTATACGTTATACGTTATACGTTATACGTTATACGTTATACGTTATACGTTATACGTTATACGTTATACGTTATACGTTATACGTTATACGTTATACGTTATACGTTATACGTTATACGTTATACGTTATACGTTATACGTTATACGTTATACGTTATACGTTATACGTTATACGTTATACGTTATACGTTATACGTTATACGTTATACGTTATACGTTATACGTTATACGTTATACGTTATACGTATACGTTATACGTTATACGTTATACGTTATACGTTATACGTTATACGTTATACGTTATACGTTATACGTTATACGTTATACGTTATACGTTATACGTATACGTTATACGTTATACGTTATACGTTATACGTTATACGTTATACGTTATACGTTATACGTTATACGTTATACGTTATACGTTATACGTTATACGTTATACGTTATACGTTATACGTTATACGTTATACGTTATACGTTATACGTTATACGTTATACGTTATACGTTATACGTTATACGTTATACGTTATACGTTATACGTTATACGTTATACGTTATACGTTATACGTTATACGTTATACGTTATACGTTATACGTTATACGTTATACGTCATACGTTATATGTTTAACGTTATACGTTATACGTTGTACGTTATACGTTGTACGTTTAACGTTATACGTTATACATTATACGTTATACGTTATACGTTACACGTTATACGTTATAAGTAAATACGTTATATGTTTAACGTTATACGTTATACGTTATACGTTATACGTTATACGTTATACGTTATACGTTATACGTTATACGTTATACGTTATACGTCATACGTTATATGTTTAACGTTATACGTTATACGTTATACGTTATACGTCATACGTTATATGTTTAACGTTATACGTTATACGTTGTACGTTATACGTTATACGTTTAACGTTATACGGTATACATTATACGTTATACGTTATAGGTTATACGTTATACGTTATACGTTATACGTTATACGTTATACGTTATACGCTATACATTATACGTTATACGTTATACGTTATATGTTTAACGTTATACGTTATACGTTATACGTTATACGTTATACGTTATACGTTATACGTTATACGTTATACGTTATACGTTATACGTTATGCATTATACGTTGTACGTTTAACGTTATACGTTATATGTTATACGTTTAACATTATACGTTATACGTTATACGTTATACGTTATACGTTATACGTTATACGTTATACGTTATACGTTATACGTTATACGTTATACGTTATACGTTATACGTTATACGTTATACGTTATACGTTATACGTTATACGTTATACGTTATACGTTATACGTTATACGTTATACGTTATACGTTATACGTTATACGTTATACGTTATACGTTATACGTTATACGTTATACGTTATACGTTATACGTTATACGTTATACGTTATACGTTATACGTTATACGTTATACGTTATACGTTATACGTTATACGTTATACGTCATACGTTATATGTTTAACGTTATACGTTATACGTTGTACGTTTAACGTTATACGTTATACATTATACGTTATACGTTATACGTTACACGTTATACGTTATAAGTAAATACGTTATACGTTATACGTTATACGTTATACGTTATACGTTATACGTTATACGTTATACGTTATACGTTATACGTTATACGTTATACGTTATACGTTATACGTTATACGTTATACGTTATACGTTATACGTTATACGTTATACGTTATACGTTATACGTTATACGTTATACGTTATACGTTATACGTTATACGTTATACGTTATACGTTATACGTTATACGTATACGTTATACGTCATACGTTATATGTTTAACGTTATACGTTATACGTTGTACGTTATACGTTGTACGTTTAACGTTATACGTTATACATTATACGTTATACGTTATACGTTACACGTTATACGTTATAAGTAAATACGTTATATGTTTAACGTTATACGTTATACGTTATACGTTATACGTTATACGTTATACGTTATACGTTATACGTTATACGTTATACGTTATACGTTATACGTTATACGTCATACGTTATATGTTTAACGTTATACGTTATTCGTTATACGTTATACGTTATACGTTTAACGTTATACGTTATACATTATACGTTATACGTTTAAACGTTATACGTTATACGTTATACGTTATACGTTATATGTTATACGTTGTACGTTGTACATTATACGTTATACAATATACGTTATACGTTATATGTTTAGCGTTATACGTTATACGTTATACGTTTAACGTTACACGTTATACGTTCTACGTTGTACGTTGTACGTTGTACGTTGTACGTTGTACGTTATACGTTGTACGTTATACGTTATACGTTATACGTTATACGTTATACGTTATACGTTATACGTTATACGTTATACGTTATACGTTATACGTTATACGTTATACGTTATACGTTATACGTTATACGTTATACGTTATACGTTATACGTTATACGTTATACGTTATACGTTATACGTTATACGTTATACGTTATACGTTATACGTTATACGTTATACGTTATACGTTATACGTTATACGTTATACGTTATACGTTATACGTTATACGTTATACGTTATACGTTATACGTTATACGTTATACGTTATACGTTATACGTTATACGTTATACGTTATACGTTATACGTTATACGTTATACGTTATACGTTATACGTTATACGTTATGCATTATACGTTGTACGTTTAACGTTATACGTTATATGTTATACGTTTAACATTATACGTTATACGTTATACGTTATACGTTATACGTTATACGTATACGTTATACGTTATACGTTATACGTTATACGTTATACGTTATACGTTATACGTTATACGTTATACGTTATACGTTATACGTTATACGTTATACGTTATACGTTATACGTTATACGTTATACGTTATACGTTATACGTTATACGTTATACGTTATACGTTATACGTTATACGTTATACGTTATACGTTATACGTTATACGTTATACGTTATACGTTATACGTTATACGTTATACGTTATACGTTATACGTTATACTTATACGTTATACGTTATACGTTATACGTTATACGTCATACGTTATATGTTTAACGTTATACGTTATACGTTGTACGTTTAACGTTATACGTTATACATTATACGTTATACGTTATACGTTACACGTTATACGTTATAAGTAAATACGTTATACGTTATACGTTATACGTTATACGTTATACGTTATACGTTATACGTTATACGTTATACGTTATACGTTATACGTTATACGTTATACGTTATACGTTATACGTTATACGTTATACGTTATACGTTATACGTTATACGTTATACGTTATACGTTATACGTTATACGTTATACGTTATACGTTATACGTTATACGTTATACGTTATACGTTATACGTTATACGTCATACGTTATATGTTTAACGTTATACGTTATACGTTGTACGTTATACGTTGTACGTTTAACGTTATACGTTATACATTATACGTTATACGTTATACGTTACACGTTATACGTTATAAGTAAATACGTTATATGTTTAACGTTATACGTTATACGTTATACGTTATACGTTATACGTTATACGTTATACGTTATACGTTATACGTTATACGTTATACGTTATACGTTATACGTCATACGTTATATGTTTAACGTTATACGTTATTCGTTATACGTTATACGTTATACGTTTAACGTTATACGTTATACATTATACGTTATACGTTTAAACGTTATACGTTATACGTTATACGTTATACGTTATACGTTATATGTTATACGTTGTACGTTGTACATTATACGTTATACAATATACGTTATACGTTATATGTTTAGCGTTATACGTTATACGTTATACGTTTAACGTTACACGTTATACGTTCTACGTTGTACGTTGTACGTTGTACGTTGTACGTTATACGTATAAGTTATACGTTATACGTTATACGTTATACGTTATACGTTGTACGTTAGTACGTTATACGTTATACGTTATACGTTATACGTTATACGTTATACGTTATACGTTATACGTTATACGTTATACGTTATACGTTATACGTTATACGTTATACGTTATACGTTATACGTTATACGTTATACGTTATACGTTATACGTTATACGTTATACGTTATACGTTATACGTTATACGTTATACGTTATACGTTATACGTTATACGTTATACGTTATACGTTATACGTTATACGTTATACGTTATACGTTATACGTTATACGTTATTACGTTATACGTTATACGTTATACGTTATACGTTATACGTTATACGTTATACGTTATACGTTATACGTTATACGTTATACGTTATACGTTATACGTTATACGTTATACGTTATACGTTATACGTTATACGTTATACGTTATACGTTATACGTTATACGTTATACGTTATACGTTATACGTTATACGTTATACGTTATACGTTATACGTTATACGTTATACGTTATACGTTATACGTTATACGTTTAAACGTTATACGTTATACGTTATACGTTATACGTTATACGTTATACGTTATACGTTATACGTTATACGTTATACGTTATACGTTATACGTTATACGTTATACGTTATACGTTATACGTTATACGTTATACGTTATACGTTATACGTTATACGTTATACGTTATACGTTATACGTTATACGTTATACGTTATACGTTATACGTTATACGTTATACGTTATACGTTATACGTCATACGTTATATGTTTAACGTTATACGTTATACGTTGTACGTTATACGTTGTACGTTTAACGTTATACGTTATACATTATACGTTATACGTTATACGTTACACGTTATACGTTATAAGTAAATACGTTATATGTTTAACGTTATACGTTATACGTTATACGTTATACGTTATACGTTATACGTTATACGTTATACGTTATACGTTATACGTTATACGTTATACGTTATACGTTATACGTTATACGTTATACGTCATACGTTATATGTTTAACGTTATACGTTATACGTTATACGTTATACGTCATACGTTATATGTTAACGTTATACGTTATACGTTGTACGTTATACGTTATACGTTTAACGTTATACGTTATACATTATACGTTATACGTTATAGGTTATACGTTATACGTTATACGTTATACGTTATACGTTATACGTTATACGTTATACGCTATACATTATACGTTATACGTTATACGTTATATGTTTAACGTTATACGTTATACGTTATACGTTATACGTTATACGTTATACGTTATACGTTATACGTTATACGTTATACGTTATACGTTATACGTCATACGTTATATGTTTAACGTTATACGTTATACGTTATAGGTTATACGTTATACGTTATACGTTATACGTTATACGTTATACGTTATACGTTATACGTTATACGTTATACGTTATACGTTATACGTTATACGTTATACGTTATACGTTATACGTTATACGTTATACGTTATACGTTATACGTTATACGTTATACGTTATACGTTATACGTTATACGTTATACGTTATACGTTATACGTTATACGTTATACGTTATACGTTATACGTTATACGTTATACGTTATACGTTATACGTTATACGTTATACGTTATACGTTATACGTTATACGTTATACGTTATACGTTATACGTTATACGTTATACGTTATACGTTATACGTTATACGTTATACGTTATACGTTATACGTTATACGTTATACGTTATACGTTATACGTTATACGTTATACGTTATACGTTATACGTTATACGTTATACGTTTATACGTTATACGTTATACGTTATACGTTATACGTTATACGTTATACGTTATACGTTATACGTTATACGTTATACGTTATACGTTATACGTTATACGTCATACGTTATATGTTTAACGTTATACGTTATACGTTGTACGTTATACGTTATACGTTTAACGTTATACGTTATACATTATACGTTATACGTTATAGGTTATACGTTATACGTTATACGTTATACGTTATACGTTATACGTTATACGCTATACATTATACGTTATACGTTATACGTTATATATTTAACGTTATACGTTATACGTTGTACGTTATACGTTATACGTTATACGTTATACGTTATACGTTATACGTTGTACGTTGTACGTTGTACGTTATACGTTATACGTTGTACGTTGTACGTTATACGTTATACGTTATACGTTATACGTTATACGTTATACGTTATACGTTATACGTTATACGTTATACGTTATCGTTATACGTTATACGTTATACGTTATACGTTATACGTTATACGTTATACGTTATACGTTATACGTTATACGTTATACGTTATACGTTATGCGTTATACGTTATACGGTATACGTTATACGTTATACGTTATACGTTATACGTTATACGTTATACGTTATGCGTTGTACGTTATACGTTATACGTTATACGTTATACGTTATACGTTATACGTTATACGTTATACGTTATACGTTATACGTTATACGTTATACGTTATACGTTATACGTTATACGTTATACGTTATACGTTATACGTTATACGTATACGTTATACGTCATACGTTATATGTTTAACGTTATACGTTATACGTTGTACATTATACGTTATACGTTATACGTTATATGTTTAACGTTATACGTTATACGTTGTACGTTATACGTTATACGTTATACGTTATACGTTATACGTTATACGTTATACGTTATACGTTATACGTTATACGTTATACGTTATACGTTATACGTTATACGTTATACGTTATACGTTATACGTTATACGTTATACGTTATACGTTATACGTTATACGTTATACGTTATACGTTTAACGTTATACGTTATACATTATACGTTATACGTTATACGTTACACGTTATACGTTATAAGTAAATACGTTATATGTTTAACGTTATACGTTATACGTTATACGTTATACGTTATACGTTATACGTTATACGTTATACGTTATACGTTATACGTTATACGTTATACGTCATACGTTATATGTTTAACGTTATACGTTATACGTTATACGTTATACGTCATACGTTATATGTTTAACGTTATACGTTATACGTTGTACGTTATACGTTATACGTTATACGTTATACGTTATACGTTATACGTTATACGTTATACGTTATACGTTATACGTTATACGTTATACGTTATACGTTATACGTTATACGTTATACGTTATACGTTATACGTTATACGTTATACGTTATACGTTATACGTTATACGTTATACGTTATACGTTAATACGTTATACGTTATACGTTATACGTTATACGTTATACGTTATACGTTATACGTTATACGTTATACGTTATACGTTATACGTTATACGTTAAACGTTATACGTTATACGTTATACGTTATACGTTATACGTTATACGTTATACGTTATACGTTATATGTTATACGTTATACGTTATACGTTATACGTTATACGTTATATATGTTTAACGTTATACGTTATTCGTTATACGTTATACGTTATACGTTTAACGTTATACGTTATACATTATACGTTATACGTTTAAACGTTATACGTTATACGTTATACGTTATATGTTATAACGTTGTACGTTGTACATTATACGTTATACAATATACGTTATACGTTATATGTTTAGCGTTATACGTTATACGTTATACGTTTAACGTTACACGTTATACGTTCTACGTTGTACGTTGTACGTTGTACGTTGTACGTTGTACGTTGTACGTTATACGTTATACGTTATACGTTATGCATTATACGTTGTACGTTTAACGTTATACGTTATAGGTTATACGTTTAACATTATACGTTATACGTTATACGTTATACGTTATACGTTATACGTTATACGTTATACGTTATACGTTATACGTTATACGTTATACGTTATACGTTATACGTTATACGTTATACGTTATACGTTATACGTTATACGTTATACGTTATACGTTATACGTTTAGCGTTATACGTTATACGTTATACGTTATACGTTATACGTTATACGTTATACGTTATACGTTATACGTTATACGTTATACATTATACGTTATACGTTATACGTTATACGTTATACGTTATACGTTATACGTTATACGTTATACGTTATACGTTATACGTTATACGTTATACGTTATACGTTATACGTTATACGTTATACGTTATACGTTATACGTTTATACGTTATACGTTATACGTTATACGTTATACGTTATACGTTATACGTTATACGTTATACGTTATACGTTATACGTTATACGTTATACGTTATACGTTATACGTTATACGTTATACGTTATACGTTATACGTTATACGTTATACGTTATACGTTATACGTTATACGTTATACGTTATACGTTATACGTTATACGTTATACGTTATACGTTATACGTTATACGTTATACGTTATACGTTATACGTTATACGTTATACGTTATACGTTTACGTTATACGTTATACGTTATACGTTATACGTTATACGTTATACGTTATACGCTATACGTTATACGTTATACGTTATACGTTATATGTTTAACGTTATACGTTATACGTTGTACGTTATACGTTATACGTTATACGTTATACGTTATACGTTATACGTTATACGTTATACGTTATACGTTATACGTTATACGTTATACGTTATACGTTATACGTTATACGTTATACGTTATACGTTATACTTTATACGTTATACGTTAAACGTTATACGTTATACGTTATACGTTATACGTTATACGTTATACGTTATATGTTATACGTTATACGATATACGTTATACGTTATACGTTATATATTATACGTTATACGTTATACGTTATACGTTATACGTTATACGTTATACGTTATACGTTATACGTTATACGTTATACGTTATACGTTATACGTTATACGTTATACGTTATACGTTATACGTCATACGTTATATGTTTAACGTTATACGTTATACGTTGTACGTTATACGTTATACGTATAACGTTATACGTTATACATTATACGTTATACGTTATACGTTACACGTTATACGTTATAAGTAAATACGTTATATGTTTAACGTTATACGTTATACGTTATACGTTATACGTTATACGTTATACGTTATACGTTATACGTTATACGTTATACGTTATACGTTATACGTTATACGTCATACGTTATATGTTTAACGTTATACGTTATACGTTATACGTTATACGTCATACGTTATATGTTTAACGTTATACGTTATACGTTGTACGTTATACGTTATACGTTTAACGTTATACGTTATACATTATACGTTATACGTTATAGGTTATACGTTATACGTTATACGTTATACGTTATACGTTATACGTTATACGCTATACATTATACGTTATACGTTATACGTATATGTTTAACGTTATACGTTATACGTTGTACGTTATACGTTATACGTTATACGTTATACGTTATACGTTATACGTTATACGTTATACGTTATACGTTATACGTTATACGTTATACGTTATATGTTATACGTTATACGTTATACGTTATACGTTATACGTTATACGTTATACGTTATACGTTATACTTTATACGTTATACGTTAAACGTTATACGTTATACGTTATACGTTATACGTTATACGTTATACGTTATATGTTATACGTTATACGTTATACGTTATACGTTATACATTATACGTTATACGTTATAGGTTATACGTTATACGTTATACGTTATACGTTATACGTTATACGTTATACGTTATACGCTATACATTATACGTTATACGTTATACGTTATATATTTAACGTTATACGTTATACGTTGTACGTTATACGTTATACGTTATACGTTATACGTTATACGTTATACGTTGTACGTTGTACGTTGTACGTTATACGTTATACGTTGTACGTTGTACGTTATACGTTATACGTTATACGTTATACGTTATACGTTATACGTTATACGTTATACGTTATACGTTATACGTTATACGTTATACGTTATACGTTATACGTTATACGTTATACGTTACACGTTATACGTTCTACGTTGTACGTTGTACGTTGTACGTTGTACGTTGTACGTTACACGTTATACGTTATACGTTATGCATTATACGTTGTACGTTTAACGTTATACGTTATAGGTTATACGTTTAACATTATACGTTATACGTTATACGTTATACGTTATACGTTATACGTTATACGTTATACGTTATACGTTATACGTTATACGTTATACGTTATAGGTTATACGTTATACGTTATACGTTATACGTTATACGTTATACGCTATACATTATACGTTATACGTTATACGTTATATGTTTAACGTTATACGTTATACGTTGTACGTTATACGTTATACGTTATACGTTATACGTTATACGTTATACGTTATACGTTATACGTTATACGTTATACGTTATACGTTATACGTTATACGTTATACGTTATACGTTATACGTTATACGTTATACGTTATACGTTATACGTTATACGTTATACGTTATACGTTATACGTTATACGTTATACGTTATACGTTATACGTTATACTTTATACGTTATACGTTAAACGTTATACGTTATACGTTATACGTTATACGTTATACGTTATACGTTATACGTTATACGTTATATGTTATACGTTATACGTTATACGTTATACGTTATACGTTATATGTTTAACGTTATACGTTATTCGTTATACGTTATACGTTATACGTTTAACGTTATACGTTATACATTATACGTTATACGTTTAAACGTGATACGTTATACGTTATACGTTATATGTTATACGTTGTACGTTGTACATTATACGTTATACAATATACGTTATACGTTATATGTTTAGCGTTATACGTTATACGTTATACGTTTAACGTTACACGTTATACGTTCCGTTGACGTTGTACGTTGTACGTTGTACGTTGTACGTTGTACGTTATACGTTATACGTTATACGTTATGCATTATACGTTGTACGTTTAACGTTATACGTTATACGTTATACGTTATACGTTATACGTTATACGTTATACGTTATACGTTATACGTTATACGTTATACGTTATACGTTATACGTTATACGTTATACGTTATACGTTATACGTTATACGTTATACGTTATACGTTATACGTTATACGTTATACGTTATACGTTATACGTTATACGTTATACGTTATACGTTATACGTTATACGTTATACGTTATACGTTATACGTTATACGTTATACGTTATACGTTATACGTTATACGTTATACGTTATACGTTATACGTTATACGTTATACGTTATACGTTATACGTTATACGTTATACGTTATACGTTATACGTTATACGTTATACGTTATACGTTATACGTTATACGTTATACGTTATACGTTATACGTTATACGTTATACGTTATACGTTATACGTTATACGTTATACGTTATACGTTATACGTTATACGTTATACGTTATACGTTATACGTTATACGTTATACGTTATACGTTATACGTTATACGTTATACGTTATACGTTATACGTTATACGTTATACGTTATACGTTATACGTTATACGTTATACGTTATACGTCTATACATTATACGTTATACGTTATACGTTATATGTTTAACGTTATACGTTATACGTTATACGTTATACGTTATACGTTATACGTTATACGTTATACGTTATACGTTATACGTTATACGTTATACGTTATACGTTATACGTTATACGTTATACGTTATACGTTATACGTTATACGTTATACGTTATACTTTATACGTTATACGTTAAACGTTATACGTTATACGTTATACGTTATACGTTATACGTTATACGTTATACGTTATACGTTATATGTTATACGTTATACGATATACGTTATACGTTATACGTTATATATTATACGTTATACGTTATACGTTATACGTTATACGTTATACGTTATACGTTATACGTTATACGTTATACGTTATACGTTATACGTTATACGTTATACGTTATACGTTATACGTTATACGTTATACGTTATACGTCATACGTTATATGTTTAACGTTATACGTTATACGTTGTACGTTATACGTTATACGTATAACGTTATACGTTATACATTATACGTTATACGTTATACGTTACACGTTATACGTTATAAGTAAATACGTTATATGTTTAACGTTATACGTTATACGTTATACGTTATACGTTATACGTTATACGTTATACGTTATACGTTATACGTTATACGTTATACGTTATACGTTATACGTTATACGTCATACGTTATATGTTTAACGTTATACGTTATACGTTATACGTTATACGTCATACGTTATATGTTTAACGTTATACGTTATACGTTGTACGTTATACGTTATACGTTTAACGTTATACGTTATACATTATACGTTATACGTTATAGGTTATACGTTATACGTTATACGTTATACGTTATACGTTATACGTTATACGCTATACATTATACGTTATACGTTATACGTTATATGTTTAACGTTATACGTTATACGTTGTACGTTATACGTTATACGTTATACGTTATACGTTATACGTTATACGTTATACGTTATACGTTATACGTTACACGTTATACGTTCTACGTTGTACGTTGTACGTTGTACGTTGTACGTTGTACGTTACACGTTATACGTTATACGTTATGCATTATACGTTGTACGTTTAACGTTATACGTTATAGGTTATACGTTTAACATTATACGTTATACGTTATACGTTATACGTTATACGTTATACGTTATACGTTATACGTTATACGTTATACGTTATACGTTATAGGTTATACGTTATACGTTATACGTTATACGTTATACGTTATACGCTATACATTATACGTTATACGTTATACGTTATATGTTTAACGTTATACGTTATACGTTGTACGTTATACGTTATACGTTATACGTTATACGTTATACGTTATACGTTATACGTTATACGTTATACGTTATACGTTATACGTTATACGTTATACGTTATACGTTATACGTTATACGTTATACGTTATACGTTATACGTTATACGTTATACGTTATACGTTATACGTTATACGTTATACGTTATACGTTATACGTTATACGTTATACTTTATACGTTATACGTTAAACGTTATACGTTATACGTTATACGTTATACGTTATACGTTATACGTTATACGTTATACGTTATATGTTATACGTTATACGTTATACGTTATACGTTATACGTTATATGTTTAACGTTATACGTTATTCGTTATACGTTATACGTTATACGTTTAACGTTATACGTTATACATTATACGTTATACGTTTAAACGTTATACGTTATACGTTATACGTTATATGTTATACGTTGTACGTTGTACATTATACGTTATACAATATACGTTATACGTTATATGTTTAGCGTTATACGTTATACGTTATACGTTTAACGTTACACGTTATACGTTCTACGTTGTACGTTGTACGTTGTACGTTGTACGTTGTACGTTGTACGTTATACGTTATACGTTATACGTTATGCATTATACGTTGTACGTTTAACGTTATACGTTATACGTTATACGTTATACGTTATACGTTATACGTTATACGTTATACGTTATACGTTATACGTTATACGTTATACGTTATACGTTATACGTTATACGTTATACGTTATACGTTATACGTTATACGTTATACGTTATACGTTATACGTTATACGTTATACGTTATACGTTATACGTTATACGTTATACGTTATACGTTATACGTTATACGTTATACGTTATACGTTATACGTTATACGTTATACGTTATACGTTATACGTTATACGTTATACGTTATACGTTATACGTTATACGTTATACGTTATACGTTATACGTTATACGTTATACGTTATACGTTATACGTTATACGTTATACGTTATACGTTATACGTTATACGTTATACGTTATACGTTATACGTTATACGTTATACGTTATACGTTATACGTTATACGTTATACGTTATACGTTATACGTTATACGTTATACGTTATACGTTATACGTTATACGTTATACGTTATACGTTATACGTTATACGTTATACGTTATACGTTATACGTTATACGTTATACGTTATACGTTATACGTTATACGTTATACGTTATACGTTATACGTTATACGCTATACATTATACGTTATACGTTATACGTTATATGTTTAACGTTATACGTTATACGTTGTACGTTATACGTTATACGTTATACGTTATACGTTATACGTTATACGTTATACGTTATACGTTATACGTTATACGTTATACGTTATACGTTATACGTTATACGTTATACGTTATACGTTATACGTTATACTTTATACGTTATACGTTAAACGTTATACGTTATACGTTATACGTTATACGTTATACGTTATACGTTATACGTTATACGTTATATGTTATACGTTATACGATATACGTTATACGTTATACGTTATATATTATACGTTATACGTTATACGTTATACGTTATACGTTATACGTTATACGTTATACGTTATACGTTATACGTTATACGTTATACGTTATACGTTATACGTTATACGTTATACGTTATACGTTATACGTTATACGTCATACGTTATATGTTTAACGTTATACGTTATACGTTGTACGTTATACGTTATACGTATAACGTTATACGTTATACATTATACGTTATACGTTATACGTTACACGTTATACGTTATAAGTAAATACGTTATATGTTTAACGTTATACGTTATACGTTATACGTTATACGTTATACGTTATACGTTATACGTTATACGTTATACGTTATACGTTATACGTTATACGTTATACGTTATACGTTATACGTCATACGTTATATGTTTAACGTTATACGTTATACGTTATACGTTATACGTCATACGTTATATGTTTAACGTTATACGTTATACGTTGTATGTTATACGTTATACGTTTAACGTTATACGTTATACATTATACGTTATACGTTATAGGTTATACGTTATACGTTATACGTTATACGTTATACGTTATACGTTATACGCTATACATTATACGTTATACGTTATACGTTATATGTTTAACGTTATACGTTATACGTTGTACGTTATACGTTATACGTTATACGTTATACGTTATACGTTATACGTTATACGTTATACGTTATACGTTATACGTTATACGTTATACGTTATATGTTATACGTTATACGTTATACGTTATACGTTATACGTTATACGTTATACGTTATACGTTATACTTTATACGTTATACGTTAAACGTTATACGTTATACGTTATACGTTATACGTTATACGTTATTCGTTATACGTTATACGTTATACGTTTAACGTTATACGTTATACGTTATACGTTATACGTTTAAACGTTATACGTTATACGTTATACGTTATACGTTATACGTTATATGTTATACGTTGTACGTTGTACATTATACGTTATACAATATACGTTATACGTTATATGTTTAGCGTTATACGTTATACGTTATACGTTTAACGTTACACGTTATACGTTGTACGTTGTACGTTGTACGTTGTACGTTGTACGTTGTACGTTATACGTTATACGTTATACGTTATGCATTATACGTTGTACGTTTAACGTTATACGTTATAGGTTATACGTTTAACATTATACGTTATACGTTATACGTTATACGTTATACGTTATACGTTATACGTTATACGTTATACGTTATACGTTATACGTTATACGTTATACGTTATACGTTATACGTTATACGTTATACGTTATACGTTATACGTTATACGTTATACGTTATACGTTATACGTTATACGTTATACGTTATACGTTATACGTTATACGTTATACGTTATACGTTATACGTTATACGTTATACGTTATACGTTATACGTTATACGTTATACGTTATACGTTATACGTTATACGTTATACGTTATACGTTATACGTTATACGTTATACGTTATACGTTATACGTTATACGTTATACGTTATACGTTATACGTTATACGTTATACGTTATACGTTATACGTTATACGTTATACGTTATACGTTATACGTTATACGTTATACGTTATACGTTATACGTTATACGTTATACGTTATACGTTATACGTTATACGTTATACGTTATACGTTATACGTTATACGTTATACGTTATACGTTATACGTTATACGTTATACGTTATACGTTATACGTTATACGTTATACGTTATACGTTATACGTTATACGTTATACGTTATACGTTATACGTTATACGTTATACGTTATACGTTATACGTTATACGTTATACGTTATACGTTATACGTTATACGTTATACGTTATACGTTATACGTTATACGTTATACGTTATACGTTATACGTTATACGTTATACGTTATACGTTATACGTTATACGTTATACGTTATACGTTATACGTTATACGTTATACGTTATACGTTATACGTTATACGTTATACGTTATACGTTATACGTTATACGTTATACGTTATACGTTATACGTTATACGTTATACGTTATACGTTATACGTTATACGTTATACGTTATACGTTATACGTTATACGTTATACGTTATACGTTATACGTTATACGTTATACGTTATACGTTATACGTTATACGTTATACGTTATACGTTATACGTTATACGTTATACGTTATACGTTATACGTTATACGTTATACGTTATACGTTATACGTTATACGTTATACGTTATACGTTATACGTTATACGTCATACGTTATATGTTTAACGTTATACGTTATACGTTGTACGTTATACGTTATACGTTTAACGTTATACGTTATACATTATACGTTATACGTTATACGTTACACGTTATACGTTATAAGTAAATACGTTATATGTTTAACGTTATACGTTATACGTTATACGTTATACGTTATACGTTATACGTTATACGTTATACGTTATACGTTATACGTTATACGTTATACGTTATACGTTATACGTTATACGTTATACGTTATACGTTATACGTTATACGTCATACGTTATATGTTTAACGTTATACGTTATACGTTATACGTTATACGTCATACGTTATATGTTTAACGTTATACGTTATACGTTGTACGTTATACGTTATACGTTTAACGTTATACGTTATACATTATACGTTATACGTTATAGGTTATACGTTATACGTTATACGTTATACGTTATACGTTATACGTTATACGTTATACGTTATACGCTATACATTATACGTTATACGTTATACGTTATATGTTTAACGTTATACGTTATACGTTATACGTTATACGTTATACGTTATACGTTATACGTTATACGTTATACGTTATACGTTATACGTTATACGTTATACGTTATACGTCATACGTTATATGTTTAACGTTATACGTTATACGTTATACGTTGTACGTTATACGTTATACGTTTAACGTTATACGTTATACACTATACGTTATACGTTATACGTTACACGTTATACGTTATAAGTAAATACGTTATATGTTTAACGTTATACGTTATACGTTATACGTTATAAGTTATACGTTATACGTTATACGTTATACGTTATACGTTATACGTTATACGTTATACGTTATACGTTATACGTCATACGTTATATGTTTAACGTTATACGTTATACGTTATACGTTATACGTTGTACGTTATACGTTATACGTTTAACGTTATACGTTATACATTATACGTTATACGTTATAGGTTATACGTTATACGTTATACGTTATACGTTATACGTTAAACGTTATACGTTATACGTTATACGTTATACGTTATACGTTATACGTTATACGTTATACGTTATATGTTATACGTTATACGTTATACGTTATACGTTATACGTTATACGTTATACGTTATACGTTTAACGTTATACGTTATTCGTTATACGTTATACATTATACGTTTAACGTTATACGTTATACATTATACGTTATACGTTTAAACGTTATACGTTATACGTTATACTTTATACGTTATACGTTATATGTTATACGTTGTACGTTGTACATTATACGTTATACAATATACGTTATACATTATATGTTTAGCGTTATACGTTATACGTTATACGTTTAACGTTACACGTTATACGTTCTACGTTGTACGTTGTACGTTGTACGTTGTACGTTGTACGTTATACGTTATACGTTATACGTTATACGTTATACGTTATACGTTATACGTTATACGTTATACGTTATACGTTATACGTTATACGTTATACGTTATACGTTATACGTTATACGTTATACGTTATACGTTATACGTTATACGTTATACGTTATACGTTATACGTTATACGTTATACGTTATACGTTATACGTTATACGTTATACGTTATACGTTATACGTTATACGTTATACGTTATACGTTATACGTTATACGTTATACGTTATACGTTATACGTTATACGTTATACGTTATACGTTATACGTTATACGTTATACGTTATACGTTATACGTTATACGTTATACGTTATACGTTATACGTTATACGTTATACGTTATACGTTATACGTTATACGTTATACGTTATACGTTATACGTTATACGTTATACGTTATACGTTATACGTTATACGTTATACGTTATACGTTATACGTTATACGTTATACGTTATACGTTATACGTTATACGTTATACGTTATACGTTATACGTTATACGTTATACGTTATACGTTATACGTTATACGTTATACGTTATACGTTATACGTTATACGTTATACGTTATACGTTATACGTTATACGTTATACGTTATACGTTATACGTTATACGTTATACGTTATACGTTATACGTTATACGTTATACGTTATACGTTATACGTTATACGTTATACGTTATACGTTATACGTTATACGTTATACGTTATACGTTATACGTTATACGTTATACGTTATACGTTATACGTTATACGTTATACGTTATACGTTATACGTTATACGTTATACGTTATACGTTATACGTTATACGTTATACGTTATACGTTATACGTTATACGTTATACGTTATACGTTATACGTTATACGTTATACGTTATACGTTATACGTTATACGTTATACGTTATACGTTATACGTTATACGTTATACGTTATACGTTATACGTTATACGTTATACGTTATACGTTATACGTTATACGTTATACGTTATACGTTATACGTTATACGTTATACGTTATACGTTATACGTTATACGTTATACGTTATACGTTATACGTTATACGTTATACGTTATACGTTATACGTTATACGTTATACGTTATACGTTATACGTTATACGTTATACGTTATACGTTATACGTTATACGTTATACGTTATACGTTATACGTTATACGTTATACGTTATACGTTATACGTTATACGTTATACGTTATACGTTATACGTTATACGTTATACGTTATACGTTATACGTTATACGTTATACGTTATACGTTATACGTTATACGTTATACGTTATACGTTATACGTTATACGTTATACGTTATACGTTATACGTTATACGTTATACGTTATACGTTATACGTTATACGTTATACGTTATACGTTATACGTTATACGTTATACGTTATACGTTATACGTTATACGTTATACGTTATACGTTATACGTTATACGTTATACGTTATACGTTATACGTTATACGTTATACGTTATACGTTATACGTTATACGTTATACGTTATACGTTATACGTTATACGTTATACGTTATACGTTATACGTCATACGTTATATGTTTAACGTTATACGTTATACGTTGTACGTTATACGTTATACGTTTAACGTTATACGTTATACATTATACGTTATACGTTATACGTTACACGTTATACGTTATAAGTAAATACGTTATATGTTTAACGTTATACGTTATACGTTATACGTTATACGTTATACGTTATACGTTATACGTTATACGTTATACGTTATACGTTATACGTTATACGTTATACGTTATACGTTATACGTTATACGTTATACGTCATACGTTATATGTTTAACGTTATACGTTATACGTTATACGTTATACGTCATACGTTATATGTTTAACGTTATACGTTATACGTTGTACGTTATACGTTATACGTTTAACGTTATACGTTATACATTATACGTTATACGTTATAGGTTATACGTTATACGTTATACGTTATACGTTATACGTTATACGTTATACGTTATACGTTATACGCTATACATTATACGTTATACGTTATACGTTATATGTTTAACGTTATACGTTATACGTTATACGTTATACGTTATACGTTATACGTTATACGTTATACGTTATACGTTATACGTTATACGTTATACGTTATACGTTATACGTCATACGTTATATGTTTAACGTTATACGTTATACGTTATACGTTGTACGTTATACGTTATACGTTTAACGTTATACGTTATACACTATACGTTATACGTTATACGTTACACGTTATACGTTATAAGTAAATACGTTATATGTTTAACGTTATACGTTATACGTTATACGTTATAAGTTATACGTTATACGTTATACGTTATACGTTATACGTTATACGTTATACGTTATACGTTATACGTTATACGTCATACGTTATATGTTTAACGTTATACGTTATACGTTATACGTTATACGTTGTACGTTATACGTTATACGTTTAACGTTATACGTTATACATTATACGTTATACGTTATAGGTTATACGTTATACGTTATACGTTATACGTTATACGTTAAACGTTATACGTTATACGTTATACGTTATACGTTATACGTTATACGTTATACGTTATACGTTATACGTTATACGTTATACGTTATACGTTATACGTTATACGTTATACGTTATACGTTATACGTTTAACGTTATACGTTATTCGTTATACGTTATACATTATACGTTTAACGTTATACGTTATACATTATACGTTATACGTTTAAACGTTATACGTTATACGTTATACTTTATACGTTATACGTTATATGTTATACGTTGTACGTTGTACATTATACGTTATACAATATACGTTATACATTATATGTTTAGCGTTATACGTTATACGTTATACGTTTAACGTTACACGTTATACGTTCTACGTTGTACGTTGTACGTTGTACGTTGTACGTTGTACGTTATACGTTATACGTTATACGTTATACGTTATACGTTATACGTTATACGTTATACGTTATACGTTATACGTTATACGTTATACGTTATACGTTATACGTTATACGTTATACGTTATACGTTATACGTTATACGTTATACGTTATACGTTATACGTTATACGTTATACGTTATACGTTATACGTTATACGTTATACGTTATACGTTATACGTTATACGTTATACGTTATACGTTATACGTTATACGTTATACGTTATACGCTATACATTATACGTTATACGTTATACGTTATACGTTATACGCTATACATTATACGTTATACGTTATACGTTATATGTTTAACGTTATACGTTATACGTTGTACGTTATACGTTATACGTTATACGTTATACGTTATACGTTATACGTTATACGTTATACGTTATACGTTATACGTTATACGTTATACGTTATACGTTATACGTTATACGTTATACGTTATACGTTATACGTTATACGTTATACGTTATACTTTATACGTTATACGTTAAACGTTATACGTTATACGTTATACGTTATACGTTATACGTTATACGTTATACGTTATATGTTATACGTTATACGTTATACGTTATACGTTATACGTTATACGTTATATGTTTAACGTTATACGTTATTCGTTATGCGTTATACGTTATACGTTTAACGTTATACGTTATACATTATACGTTATACGTTTAAACGTTATACGTTATACGTTATACGTTATACGTTATACGTTATACGTTATACGTTATACGTTATATGTTATACGTTGTACGTTGTACATTATACGTTATACAATATACGTTATACGTTATATGTTTAGCGTTATACGTTATACGTTATACGTTATATGTTTAACGTTATACGTTATTCGTTATGCGTTATACGTTATACGTTTAACGTTATACGTTATACATTATACGTTATACGTTTAAACGTTATACGTTATACGTTATACGTTATACGTTATACGTTATATGTTATACGTTGTACGTTGTACATTATACGTTATACAATATACGTTATACGTTATATGTTTAGCGTTATACGTTATACGTTATACGTTATACGTTTAACGTTACACGTTATACGTTCTACGTTGTACGTTGTACGTTGTACGTTGTACGTTGTACGTTATACGTTATACGTTATACGTTATGCATTATACGTTGTACGTTTAACGTTATACGTTATAGGTTATACGTTTAACATTATACGTTATACGTTATACGTTATACGTTATACGTTATACGTTATACGTTATACGTTATACGTTATACGTTATACGTTATACGTTATACGTTATACGTTATACGTTATACGTTATACGTTATACGTTATACGTTATACGTTATACGTTATACGTTATACGTTATACGTTATACGTTATACTTTATACGTTATACGTTATACGTTATACGTTATACGTTATACGTTATACGTTATACGTTATACGTTATACGTTATACGTTATACGTTATACGTTATACGTTATACGTTATACGTTATACGTTATACGTTATACGTTATACGTTATACGTTATACGTTATACGTTATACGTTATACGTTATACGTTATACGTTATACGTTATACGTTATACGTTATACGTTATACGTTATACGTTATACGTTATACGTTATACGTTATACGTTATACGTTATACGTTATACGTTATACGTTATACGTTATACGTTATACGTTATACGTTATACGTTATACGTTATACGTTATACGTTATACGTTATACGTTATACGTTATACGTTATACGTTATACGTTATACGTTATACGTTATACGTTATACGTTATACGTTATACGTTATACGTTATACGTTATACGTTATACGTTATACGTTATACTTTATACGTTATACTTTATACGTTATACGTTATACGTTATACGTTATAAGTAAATACGTTATATGTTTAACGTTATACGTTATACGTTATATGTTTAGCGTTATACGTTATACGTTGTACGTTATACATTATACGTTTAACGTTATACGTTATACGTTATACATTATACGTTACACGTTATACATTATACGTTATACGTTTAAACGTTATACGTTGTACGTTACAGGTTATACGTTATACGTTTGACGTTATACGTTATACGTTATACGTTATACGTTATACGTTATACGTTATACGTTATACGTTATACGTTATACGTTATACGTTATACGTTATACGTTATACGTTATACGTTATACGTTATACGTTATACGTTAAACGTTATACGTTATATGTTTAACGTTAAAAGTTATACGTTATACGTTATACGTTATACGTTATACGTTATACAATATACGTTATACGTTATACGTTATACGTTATACGTTATACGTTATACGTTATACGTTATACGTTATACGTTATACGTTATACGTTATACGTTATACGTTATACGTTATACGTTATACGTTATACGTTATACGTTATACGTTATACGTTATACGTTATACGTTATACGTTATACGTTATACGTTATACGTTATACGTTATACGTTATACGTTATACGTTATACGTTATACGTTATACGTTATACGTTATACGTTATACGTTATACGTTATACGTTATACGTTATACGTTATACGTTATACGTTATACGTTATACGTTATACGTTATACGTTATACGTTATACGTTATACGTTATACGTTATACGTTATACGTTATACGTTATACGTTAAAAGTTATACGTTATACGTTGTACGTTGTACGTTGTACGTTGTACGTTATACGTTGTACGTTGTACGTTGTACGTTGTACGTTATACGTTATACGTTATACGTTCTACGTTATACGTTATACGTTATACGTTATACGTTATACGTTATACGTTATACGTTATACGTTATACGTTATACGTTATACGTTATACGTTATACGTTATACGTTATACGTTATACGTTATACGTTATACGTTATACGTTATACGTTATACGTTATACGTTATACGTTATACGTTATACGTTATACGTTATACGTTATACGTTATACGTTATACGTTATACGTTATACGTTATACGTTATACGTTATACGTTATACGTTATACGTTATACGTTATACGTTATACGTTATACGTTATACGTTATACGTTATACGTTATACGTTATACGTTATACGTTATACGTTATACGTTATACGTTATACGTTATACGTTATACGTTATACGTTATACGTTATACGTTATACGTTATACGTTATACGTTATACGTTATACGTTATACGTTATACGTTATACGTTATACGTTATACGTTATACGTTATACGTTATACGTTATACGTTATACGTTATACGTTATACGTTATACGTTATACGTTATACGTTATACGTTATACGTTATACGTTATACGTTATACGTTATACGTTATACGTTATACGTTATACGTTATACGTTATACGTTATACGTTATACGTTATACGTTATACGTTATACGTTATACGTTATACGTTATACGTTATACGTTATACGTTATACGTTATACGTTATACGTTATACGTTATACGTTATACGTTATACGTTATACGTTATACGTTATACGTTATACGTTATACGTTATACGTTATACGTTATACGTTATACGTTATACGTTATACGTTATACGTTATACGTTATACGTTATACGTTATACGTTATACGTTATACGTTATACGTTATACGTTATACGTTATACGTTATACGTTATACGTTATACGTTATACGTTATACGTTATACGTTATACGTTATACGTTATACGTTATACGTTATACGTTATACGTTATACGTTATACGTTATACGTTATACGTTATACGTTATACGTTATACGTTATACGTTATACGTTATACGTTATACGTTATACGTTATACGTTATACGTTATACGTTATACGTTATACGTTATACGTTATACGTTATACGTTATACGTTATACGTTATACGTTATACGTTATACGTTATACGTTATACGTTATACGTTATACGTTATACGTTATACGTTATACGTTATACGTTATACGTTATACGTTATACGTTATACGTTATACGTTATACGTTATACGTTATACGTTATACGTTATACGTTATACGTTATACGTTATACGTTATACGTTATACGTTATACGTTATACGTTATACGTTATACGTTATACGTTATACGTTATACGTTATACGTTATACGTTATACGTTATACGTTATACGTTATACGTTATACGTTATACGTTATACGTTATACGTTATACGTTATACGTTATACGTTATACGTTATACGTTATACGTTATACGTTATACGTTATACGTTATACGTTATACGTTATACGTTATACGTTATACGTTATACGTTATACGTTATACGTTATACGTTATACGTTATACGTTATACGTTATACGTTATACGTTATACGTTATACGTTATACGTTATACGTTATACGTTATACGTTATACGTTATACGTTATACGTTATACGTTATACGTTATACGTTATACGTTATACGTTATACGTTATACGTTATACGTTATACGTTATACGTTACACGTTATACATTATACGTTATACGTTTAAACGTTATACGTTGTACGTTACAGGTTATACGTTATACGTTTGACGTTATACGTTATACGTTATACGTTATACGTTATACGTTATACGTTATACGTTATACGTTATACGTTATACGTTATACGTTATACGTTATACGTTATACGTTATACGTTAAACGTTATACGTTATATGTTTAACGTTAAAAGTTATACGTTATACGTTATACGTTATACGTTATACGTTATACGTTGTACGTTGTACGTTGTACGTTATACGCTGTACGTTGTACGTTATACGTTATACGTTATACGTTATACGTTATACGTTATACGTTATACGTTATACGTTATACTTTATACGTTATACGTTATACGTTATACGTTATACGTTATACGTTATACGTTATACGTTATACGTTATACGTTATACGTTATACGTTATACGTTATACGTTATACGTTATACGTTATACGTTATACGTTATACGTTATACGTTATACGTTATACGTTATACGTTATACGTTATACGTTATACGTTATACGTTATATGTTTAACGTTAAAAGTTATACGTTATACGTTATACGTTGTACGTTGTACGTTGTACGTTATACGTTGTACGTTGTACGTTGTACGTTATACGTTATACGTTATACGTTATACGTTATACGTTATACGTTATACGTTATACGTTATACGTTATACGTTATACGTTATACGTTATACGTTATACGTTATACGTTATACGTTATACGTTATACGTTATACGTTATACGTTATACGTTATACGTTATACGTTATACGTTATACGTTATACGTTATACGTTATACGTTACACGTTATACATTATACGTTATACGTTTAAACGTTATACGTTGTACGTTACAGGTTATACGTTATACGTTTGACGTTATACGTTATACGTTATACGTTACACGTTATACGTTATACGTTATACGTTATACGTTATACGTTATACGTTATACGTTATACGTTATACGTTATACGTTATACGTTAAACGTTATACGTTATATGTTTAACGTTAAAAGTTATACGTTATACGTTATACGTTATACGTTATACGTTGTACGTTGTACGTTGTACGTTATACGCTGTACGTTGTACGTTATACGTTATACGTTATACGTTATACGTTATACGTTATACGTTATACGTTATACGTTATACGTTATACGTTATACGTTATACGTTATACGTTATACGTTATACGTTATACGTTATACGTTATACGTTATACGTTATACGTTATACGTTATACGTTATACGTTATACGTTATACGTTATACGTTATACGTTATACGTTATACGTTATACGTTATACGTTATACGTTATACGTTATACGTTATACGTTATACGTTATACGTTATACGTTATACGTTATACGTTATACGTTATACGTTATACGTTATACGTTATACGTTATACGTTATACGTTATACGTTATACGTTATACGTTATACGTTATACGTTATACGTTATACGTTATACGTTATACGTTATACGTTATACGTTATACGTTATATGTTTAACGTTAAAAGTTATACGTTATACGTTATACGTTGTACGTTATACGTTGTACGTTATACGTTGTACGTTGTACGTTGTACGTTATACGTTATACGTTATACGTTATACGTTATACGTTATACGTTATACGTTATACGTTATACGTTATACGTTATACGTTATACGTTATACGTTATACGTTATACGTTATACGTTATACGTTATACGTTATACGTTATACGTTATACGTTATACGTTATACGTTATACGTTATACGTTATACGTTATACGTTATACGTTATACGCTATACATTATACGTTATACGTTATACGTTATATGTTTAACGTTATACGTTATACGTTGTACGTTATACGTTATACGTTATACGTTATACGTTATACGTTATACGTTATACGTTATACGTTATACGTTATACGTTATACGTTATACGTTATACGTTATACGTTATACGTTATACGTTATACGTTATACGTTATACGTTATACGTTATACGTTATACGTTATACGTTATACGTTATACGTTATACGTTATACGTTATACGTTATACGTTATACGTTATACGTTATACGTTATACGTTATACTTTATACGTTATACGTTAAACGTTATACGTTATACGTTATACGTTATACGTTATACGTTATACGTTATACGTTATATGTTATACGTTATACGTTATACGTTATACGTTATACGTTATATGTTTAACGTTATACGTTATTCGTTATACGTTATACGTTATACGTTTAACGTTATACGTTATACATTATACGTTATACGTTTAAACGTTATACGTTATACGTTATACGTTATACGTTATATGTTATACGTTGTACGTTGTACATTATACGTTATACAATATACGTTATACGTTATATGTTTAGCGTTATACGTTATACGTTATACGTTTAACGTTACACGTTATACGTTCTACGTTGTACGTTGTACGTTGTACGTTGTACGTTGTACGTTATACGTTATACGTTATACGTTATGCATTATACGTTGTACGTTATACGTTATACGTTATACGTTATACGTTTAACATTATACGTTATACGTTATACGTTATACGTTATACGTTATACGTTATACGTTATACGTTATACGTTATACGTTATACGTTATACGTTATACGTTATACGTTATACGTTATACGTTATACGTTATACGTTATACGTTATACGTTATACGTTATACGTTATACGTTATACGTTATACGTTATACGTTATACGTTATACGTTATACGTTATACGTTATACGTTATACGTTATACGTTATACGTTATACGTTATACGTTATACGTTATACGTTATACGTTATACGTTATACGTTATACGTTATACGTTATACGTTATACGTTATACGTTATACGTTATACGTTATACGTTATACGTTATACGTTATACGTTATACGTTATACGTTACACGTTATACATTATACGTTATACGTTTAAACGTTATACGTTGTACGTTACAGGTTATACGTTATACGTTTGACGTTATACGTTATACGTTATACGTTATACGTTATACGTTATACGTTATACGTTATACGTTATACGTTATACGTTATACGTTATACGTTATACGTTAAACGTTATACGTTATTGTTTAACGTTAAAAGTTATACGTTATACGTTATACGTTATACGTTATACGTTATACGTTGTACGTTGTACGTTGTACGTTATACGCTGTACGTTGTACGTTATACGTTATACGTTATACGTTATACGTTATACGTTATACGTTATACGTTATACGTTATACTTTATACGTTATACGTTATACGTTATACGTTATACGTTATACGTTATACGTTATACGTTATACGTTATACGTTATACGTTATACGTTATACGTTATACGTTATACGTTATACGTTATACGTTATACGTTATACGTTATACGTTATACGTTATACGTTATACGTTATACGTTATACGTTATACGTTATACGTTATACGTTATACGTTATACGTTATACGTTATACGTTATACGTTATATGTTTAACGTTAAAAGTTATACGTTATACGTTATACGTTGTACGTTGTACGTTGTACGTTATACGTTGTACGTTGTACGTTGTACGTTATACGTTATACGTTATACGTTATACGTTATACGTTATACGTTATACGTTATACGTTATACGTTATACGTTATACGTTATACGTTATACGTTATACGTTATACGTTATACGTTATACGTTATACGTTATACGTTATACGTTATACGTTATACGTTATACGTTATACGTTATACGTTACACGTTATACATTATACGTTATACGTTTAAACGTTATACGTTGTACGTTACAGGTTATACGTTATACGTTTGACGTTATACGTTATACGTTATACGTTATACGTTATACGTTATACGTTATACGTTATACGTTATACGTTATACGTTATACGTTATACGTTATACGTTATACGTTATACGTTATACGTTATACGTTATACGTTAAACGTTATACGTTATATGTTTAACGTTAAAAGTTATACGTTATACGTTATACGTTATACGTTATACGTTGTACGTTGTACGTTGTACGTTATACGCTGTACGTTGTACGTTATACGTTATACGTTATACGTTATACGTTATACGTTATACGTTATACGTTATACGTTATACGTTATACGTTATACGTTATACGTTATACGTTATACGTTATACGTTATACGTTATACGTTATACGTTATACGTTATACGTTATACGTTATACGTTATACGTTATACGTTATACGTTATACGTTATACGTTATACGTTATACGTTATACGTTATACGTTATACGTTATACGTTATACGTTATACGTTATACGTTATACGTTATACGTTATACGTTATACGTTATACGTTATACGTTATACGTTATACGTTATACGTTATACGTTATACGTTATATGTTTAACGTTAAAAGTTATACGTTATACGTTATACGTTGTACGTTGTACGTTGTACGTTATACGTTGTACGTTGTACGTTGTACGTTGTACGTTATACGTTATACGTTATACGTTATACGTTATACGTTATACGTTATACGTTATACGTTATACGTTATACGTTATACGTTATACGTTATACGTTATACGTTATACGTTATACGTTATACGTTATACGTTATACGTTATACGTTATACGTTATACGTTATACGTTATACGTTATACGTTATACGTTATACGTTATACGTTATACGTTATACGTTATACGTTATACGTTATACGCTATACATTATACGTTATACGTTATACGTTATATGTTTAACGTTATACGTTATACGTTGTACGTTATACGTTATACGTTATACGTTATACGTTATACGTTATACGTTATACGTTATACGTTATACGTTATACGTTATACGTTATACGTTATACGTTATACGTTATACGTTATACGTTATACGTTATACGTTATACGTTATACGTTATACGTTATACGTTATACGTTATACGTTATACGTTATACGTTATACGTTATACGTTATACGTTATACGTTATACGTTATACGTTATACGTTATACTTTATACGTTATACGTTAAACGTTATACGTTATACGTTATACGTTATACGTTATACGTTATACGTTATACGTTATATGTTATACGTTATACGTTATACGTTATACGTTATACGTTATATGTTTAACGTTATACGTTATTCGTTATACGTTATACGTTATACGTTTAACGTTATACGTTATACATTATACGTTATACGTTTAAACGTTATACGTTATACGTTATACGTTATACGTTATATGTTATACGTTGTACGTTGTACATTATACGTTATACAATATACGTTATACGTTATATGTTTAGCGTTATACGTTATACGTTATACGTTTAACGTTACACGTTATACGTTCTACGTTGTACGTTGTACGTTGTACGTTGTACGTTGTACGTTATACGTTATACGTTATACGTTATGCATTATACGTTGTACGTTTGACGTTATACGTTATAGGTTATACGTTTAACATTATACGTTATACGTTATACGTTATACGTTATACGTTATACGTTATACGTTATACGTTATACGTTATACGTTATACGTTATACGTTATACGTTATACGTTATACGTTATACGTTATACGTTATACGTTATACGTTATACGTTATACGTTATACGTTATACGTTATACGTTATACGTTATACGTTATACGTTATACGTTATACGTTATACGTTATACGTTATACGTTATACGTTATACGTTATACGTTATACGTTATACGTTATACGTTATACGTTATACGTTATACGTTATACGTTATACGTTATACGTTATACGTTATACGTTATACGTTATACGTTATACGTTATACGTTATACGTTATACGTTATACGTTATACGTTATACGTTATACGTTATACGTTATACGTTATACGTTATACGTTATACGTTATACGTTATACGTTATACGTTATACGTTATACGTTATACGTTATACGTTATACGTTATACGTTATACGTTATACGTTATACGTTATACGTTATACGTTATACGTTATACGTTATACGTTATACGTTATACGTTATACGTTATACGTTATACGTTATACGTTATACGTTATACGTTATACGTTATACGTTATACGTTATACGTTATACGTTATACGTTATACGTTATACGTTATACGTTATACGTTATACGTTATACGTTATACGTTATACGTTATACGTTATACGTTATACGTTATACGTTATACGTTATACGTTATACGTTATACGTTATACGTTATACGTTATACGTTATACGTTATACGTTATACGTTATACGTTATACGTTATACGTTATACGTTATACGTTATACGTTATACGTTATACGCTATACATTATACGTTATACGTTATACGTTATATGTTTAACGTTATACGTTATACGTTGTACGTTATACGTTATACGTTATACGTTATACGTTATACGTTATACGTTATACGTTATACGTTATACGTTATACGTTATTCGTTATACGTTATACGTTATACGTATAACGTTATACGTTATACATTATACGTTATACGTTTAAACGTTATACGTTATACGTTATACGTTATATGTTATACGTTGTACGTTGTACATTATACGTTATACAATATACGTTATACGTTATATGTTTAGCGTTATACGTTATACGTTTAACGTTACACGTTATACGTTCTACGTTGTACGTTGTACGTTGTACGTTGTACGTTGTACGTTATACGTTATACGTTATACGTTATGCATTATACGTTGTACGTTTAACGTTATACGTTATAGGTTATACGTTTAACATTATACGTTATACGTTATACGTTATACGTTATACGTTATACGTTATACGTTATACGTTATACGTTATACGTTATACGTTATACGTTATACGTTATACGTTATACGTTATACGTTATACGTTATACGTTATACGTTATACGTTATACGTTATACGTTATACGTTATACGTTATACGTTATACGTTATACGTTATACGTTATACGTTATACGTTATACGTTATACGTTATACGTTATACGTTATACGTTATACGTTATACGTTATACGTTATACGTTATACGTTATACGTTATACGTTATACGTTATACGTTATACGTTATACGTTATACGTTATACGTTATACGTTATACGTTATACGTTATACGTTATACGTTATACGTTATACGTTATACGTTATACGTTATACGTTATACGTTATACGTTATACGTTATACGTTATACGTTATACGTTATACGTTATACGTTATACGTTATACGTTATACGCTATACATTATACGTTATACGTTATACGTTATATGTTTAACGTTATACGTTATACGTTGTACGTTATACGTTATACGTTATACGTTATACGTTATACGTTATACGTTATACGTTATACGTTATACGTTATACGTTATACGTTATACGTTATACGTTATACGTTATACGTTATACGTTATACGTTATACGTTATACGTTATACGTTATACGTTATACGTTATACGTTATACTTTATACGTTATACGTTAAACGTTATACGTTATACGTTATACGTTATACGTTATACGTTATACGTTATACGTTATATGTTATACGTTATACGTTATACGTTATACGTTATACGTTATATGTTTAACGTTATACGTTATTCGTTATGCGTTATACGTTATACGTTTAACGTTATACGTTATACATTATACGTTATACGTTTAAACGTTATACGTTATACGTTATACGTTATACGTTATACGTTATACGTTATACGTTATATGTTATACGTTGTACGTTGTACATTATACGTTATACAATATACGTTATACGTTATATGTTTAGCGTTATACGTTATACGTTATACGTTATATGTTTAACGTTATACGTTATTCGTTATGCGTTATACGTTATACGTTTAACGTTATACGTTATACATTATACGTTATACGTTTAAACGTTATACGTTATACGTTATACGTTATACGTTATACGTTATATGTTATACGTTGTACGTTGTACATTATACGTTATACAATATACGTTATACGTTATATGTTTAGCGTTATACGTTATACGTTATACGTTTAACGTTACACGTTATACGTTCTACGTTGTACGTTGTACGTTGTACGTTGTACGTTGTACGTTATACGTTATACGTTATACGTTATGCATTATACGTTGTACGTTTAACGTTATACGTTATAGGTTATACGTTTAACATTATACGTTATACGTTATACGTTATACGTTATACGTTATACGTTATACGTTATACGTTATACGTTATACGTTATACGTTATACGTTATACGTTATACGTTATACGTTATACGTTATACGTTATACGTTATACGTTATACGTTATACGTTATACGTTATACGTTATACGTTATACGTTATACTTTATACGTTATACGTTATACGTTATACGTTATACGTTATACGTTATACGTTATACGTTATACGTTATACGTTATACGTTATACGTTATACGTTATACGTTATACGTTATACGTTATACGTTATACGTTATACGTTATACGTTATACGTTATACGTTATACGTTATACGTTATACGTTATACGTTATACGTTATACGTTATACGTTATACGTTATACGTTATACGTTATACGTTATACGTTATACGTTATACGTTATACGTTATACGTTATACGTTATACGTTTAAACGTTATACGTTATACGTTATACGTTATACGTTATACGTTATACGTTATACGTTATATGTTATACGTTGTACGTTGTACATTATACGTTATACGTTATACGTTATACGTTATACGTTATACGTTATACGTTATACGTTATACGTTATACGTTAAACGTTATACGTTATACGTTATACGTTATACGTTATACGTTATACGTTATACGTTATATGTTATACGTTATACGTTATACGTTATACGTTATACGTTATATGTTTAACGTTATACGTTATTCGTTATGCGTTATACGTTATACGTTTAACGTTATACGTTATACATTATACGTTATACGTTTAAACGTTATACGTTATACGTTATACGTTATACGTTATACGTTATACGTTATACGTTATATGTTATACGTTGTACGTTGTACATTATACGTTATACAATATACGTTATACGTTATATGTTTAGCGTTATACGTTATACGTTATACGTTATATGTTTAACGTTATACGTTATTCGTTATGCGTTATACGTTATACGTTTAACGTTATACGTTATACATTATACGTTATACGTTTAAACGTTATACGTTATACGTTATACGTTATACGTTATACGTTATATGTTATACGTTGTACGTTGTACATTATACGTTATACAATATACGTTATACGTTATATGTTTAGCGTTATACGTTATACGTTATACGTTTAACGTTACACGTTATACGTTCTACGTTGTACGTTGTACGTTGTACGTTGTACGTTGTACGTTATACGTTATACGTTATACGTTATGCATTATACGTTGTACGTTTAACGTTATACGTTATAGGTTATACGTTTAACATTATACGTTATACGTTATACGTTATACGTTATACGTTATACGTTATACGTTATACGTTATACGTTATACGTTATACGTTATACGTTATACGTTATACGTTATACGTTATACGTTATACGTTATACGTTATACGTTATACGTTATACGTTATACGTTATACGTTATACGTTATACGTTATACGTTATACGTTATACTTTATACGTTATACGTTATACGTTATACGTTATACGTTATACGTTATACGTTATACGTTATACGTTATACGTTATACGTTATACGTTATACGTTATACGTTATACGTTATACGTTATACGTTATACGTTATACGTTATACGTTATACGTTATACGTTATACGTTATACGTTATACGTTATACGTTATACGTTATACGTTATACGTTATACGTTATACGTTATACGTTATACGTTATACGTTATACGTTATACGTTATACGTTATACGTTATACGTTATACGTTATACGTTATACGTTATACGTTATACGTTATACGTTATACGTTATACGTTATACGTTATACGTTATACGTTATACGTTATACGTTATACGTTATACGTTATACGTTATACGTTATACGTTATACGTTATACGTTATACGTTATACGTTATACGTTATACGTTATACGTTATACGTTATACGTTATACTTTATACGTTATACTTTATACGTTATACGTTATACGTTATACGTTATAAGTAAATACGTTATATGTTTAACGTTATACGTTATACGTTATATGTTTAGCGTTATACGTTATACGTTGTACGTTATACATTATACGTTTAACGTTATACGTTATACGTTATACATTATACGTTACACGTTATACATTATACGTTATACGTTTAAACGTTATACGTTGTACGTTACAGGTTATACGTTATACGTTTGACGTTATACGTTATACGTTATACGTTATACGTTATACGTTATACGTTATACGTTATACGTTATACGTTATACGTTATACGTTATACGTTATACGTTATACGTTATACGTTATACGTTATACGTTAAACGTTATACGTTATATGTTTAACGTTAAAAGTTATACGTTATACGTTATACGTTATACGTTATACGTTATACAATATACGTTATACGTTATACGTTATACGTTATACGTTATATGTTGCGACGTCTTAGTCCCAACCGAACCTTTTTTTTTATCTACGTTCCGCTTTATAACACCCGGTCCACAGAATTGTTTTATGCGAGTTTTTTCCGGAACGGACCCATTTACAACCAGCTCTCGACGAACGATCCTACCAATTGTATCGGGACCTACTCGCCTCTACCAAATGTGTCCCTGGTCACAACCGTTTACAGCGTGCCGTCCTTTAACACCATCCAAGCGAGCGCTTCTGGCCACCACCTGGCCCGCAGAAAAATTGTTACTTACTTCTGCCTTTTTTTTTGAATCGTCACGCCCGTCTTATCCCGCGTGCCTTGTTAGGCCCCAAACACCCTTTTTAATTTATGGCCTGCTACCCTTAACGTCAGAACCTCGAGGCCTGTCCGCTCGAGTCCCCTCATCTTTGTCTCTTATAATCTGAGTGCCCACGCATTTACCTGCTCAACTAGCCAATCCGACAATTTTCACGAATTCCGTATTTACCAATCCGACGGCCGTTCTGGGCATTTTTTGACACCCCCTCCGAAGGGGCAAAAAAATGACTGGAGAAGGGAGTCACGGCGGATTGTGCCGTGCGACCAGCCAAAGTCAGATTCGAAAGAAACAGCAAGCGCGAAACATATCGTCGTCAACCGAACTCTCGACTACTTAGTCGTTTACCGAATTCTCATATCGACCGTGCCGAGAACGGCAGTTATCGTATCGTCAAGAATCTTGTAAGGGTGTAAAGTTAAATAAATTAAGCCTTTAAATTGCAAGATTACTTATCGTTTTCAACCAAGTTCGAAGTTCGTTAGTTCGAACCCGAGCTAGAGCGATCGCGAAATATCGTCGCGAACTGCTCAACATTTTGGTCCTTCGAGCCGGATATCAGTGACAGTGTGACAACGTGCAATCAGTTAGTTCACTGTGACCATCATCAGAAGGCAGCTGGCAACTACCTGCTGCCAACATCTACCACCTGATCGACGCATCACGGCCCAACCGAGGGTCGACAATTGAAGGAAAACTTGCCGACTGCACCGAGCAAATTTACGGCAAGGATCTCCAATTCGAACCATCATCGGTTCGAACACTCATCGAAGTCATCAACATTCAGCACGTCGCAAAGACATCCCAGATCAACAACCAGGAGTGAGACAGCAATCACCGGTTTATCAGCGAGGGATTCGACAACGTCACGAGAACGAGTCCACCGCAGAGAGACCCTGCTTCGAGACACCATCAACCCATCATCACCGTAATTCGTGAGTCAAGCATTCGTCATATTCGCCAACTTCCTTTTCTTTGCCCTTATCAATCCTATCGCAATGGCCTCCGCCGGAAATGCCAGTAACATCGATCGCGATCTTGTCCGTAAACGCGCTACGGTGAAAACGAAACTATCGAATTTCAAAAAATTCTTGTCAGCAACAAACGACTCAAATCCATTCCCCATGGATCAGCTAAAATTACGTATCGCGCAAATCGAACACGACTTCAAAACCTTTCATTCCATTCAAGAAGCTCTCGAATTAAACGCAGACGAGGATACTTACAACACAAGACTGCTCGAACGAGAAGAATTCGAATCACAGTACTACGAATCATTAGCTGCCGCGAAACTTAGCGAACGCGAGCACGATAAACCAGCAGGTCAGGTCGATCCCCGGGCTGCGACAAATGCTCAAGCTTTCTACCTTCCACAACCTTCGGGTTCGAGCGATGGAATCTTCAATGCACAATCTCCTCTCACCATCGCTTCTGAGCTACAGGTCAAGTTACCGACCATGCAATTGCCAAAATTCAGCGGCGCCTACGAATCGTGGCCGAGTTTCGCTGATAAATTTAAGTCAGCGATACACGACAATCCTAACTTTCGCGACGTCCAGAAACTGATATATTTACAATCATGCCTAACCGGAAGGGCCGCGGAGAAGGTTGAATCGCTAGAGACCACTGCGGCAAATTATGCCGTGGCTTGGAACATTCTAGAGAAACATTTCAACGATCCGAATATCGCTATCAACAAGCGCATTCAGGCGTTTTTCGAGCTACCAACATGTCCGCGACCCAACTCCGCCGCGCTGAGCGAGCTGACCGATCAAGCAATCAAACATTACAACGCGTTAAAGGCATTTAACAAGCCATTTTTAGAGGCATTCCCAATTTACGCAATAACGAGCAAATTAGACGAAAAAACGCGACTACGATGGAAGGAAAAGACACAAGGTTCAGACCTTCCGACCATGGAGCAATTGTTAGACTTTCTGCATAAGCGGTGCAGACTTCTTGAAACGTCGAAGACCGAAACGAGTAATTCGACCACCCGGTCCCACATCACTCCAGGTGTAGTTAATCGCCAATCGTCAAGTTCAAACGCTCGCGCACTCGCTCATTCAGCACAACAAGCCCGCTGCTTCCTGTGCAAGGGAACCCACTTTACCCAATATTGTGAGAAATTAACAAACGCGAACATCAATCATCGAACAGAATTGGTTCGAGAGGCAGGCTTATGCCTTAACTGCTTGCGACCTAATCATAACATAAACGCATGCACTGCGGGATCCTGTAAGCGGTGTAACGAACGACATCACACTTTGCTGCACGAGGAATTGCAGCTAGAACATTCGGCTGTAGCTTCTCTAAGCGCAAACATCGGCAGCGAAACTCTGCTCTCCACTGCGATCGTGCACGTTCAGGATGACAAGGGCCGTCTCCATCCATGCCGCGTCCTGTTAGATTCGGGCTCTCAATCTCATTTCATGACAAAACGTTTCGCAACGAGGTTAGCGTTACCACAGAGGAAAGGCAATATTCCTGTCGTAGGAATTAATCACAGCGTAACGAAAACACTGCACACAACGCGGTCAACCATTCGATCGCGCCTCAATAGTTTCTCCGCCGATCTCACCTTTTTAGTCTTGCCTGATATAACGGAAATTTTACCTTCTCATCCAATCCCTAAAACCCGACTCCAGATTCCCTCCAACATCCCTCTTGCCGATCCCAACTTCAATACTCCTGCTGAAATCGACGCATTGATCGGCGCAGAAATATTCTTCAAACTCCTGTGCGTCGGCCAGATAACAATCGGAAACGGTTCAATAACAGCCCAAAAAACAAAACTGGGCTGGGTTCTTGCAGGAACATTGCCTGATAAGGAATCCTTTAGCACAACTCGTTGTCATGTAATACGCCGCTCATTAGACGAATGTGTCTCAAGATTCTGGGAGATGGAAGAAGTGCAACAAGAAAGCGTTTGGTCTCACGAAGAACGTGCATGCGAATCGCACTATACACAAAATACAACTCGGGACTCTTCCACCGGTAAATACGTAGTCAGACTTCCCTTCAAATCGTTTCCCCCAGCATTAGGCGAATCATACGGCGCGGCGCTTCGCCGCCTACACGCTATAGAACGAAAATTCGTACGGGAACCGTCGTTGAAATCAGACTACACAAATTTTTTAAATGACTATCGCGATCTAGGTCACATGACCAAGGCCGAGCCGTTCAGTGCATCAGGAGGTTACTACTTACCGCATCACGCAATCTCAAAAATCGACAGCTTGACAACGAAGCTACGGGTAGTTTTCGACGCCTCAGCGAAATCCTCAAACGGAAAATCGCTAAACGACATGTTATTATCGGGTCCCACCATACAAGACGAACTGTATTCACTATTAATTCGCTTCCGCACACACGTTTACGTATTGACGGCTGACATCGAGAAGATGTATCGTCAAGTAGAAATCCACCCACAAGACCGAACCTATCAGAAAATCCTTTGGCGCGACAACATCGATCAGCCAGTTGAGACATACACATTGAACACCGTAACATACGGCACATCCGCAGCCCCCTTTCTAGCCACTCGCACGTTGATTCAGTTAGCCGCGGATGAAGGCGACCAGTTTCCGCGGGCATCGCGAGTGTTACGGGAGGATTTCTACGTCGACGATATGTTAACTGGCGCCAATGATTACAATGAAGCCGCCGCGATACGTGACGAAATCCAGGCCCTCTGCGCAAGGGGAGGATTTCAACTCAGAAAATGGGCGACGAATGACCAGTCTCTGATTACCACATTAGACGACCGAACAGACGCCACGCACATGACGTTAGATTTAGATACAACCATCAAAACACTCGGCGTGCACTGGGACGCGAGAAACGACACCTTGTCATATAGGGTAAAGGAAGTCGGCGGAACGAGTCGGCCAACTAAACGCAACATTTTGTCAAAAATAGCAACACTCTTCGATCCTCTCGGAATCTTGGGACCGATCATAATACGAGCAAAGCTACTAATGCAATCCTTATGGAGGTTGCAATTAGACTGGGACGAATCGGTGCCCACTGATACTCATACGGAGTGGACCACCTTCTGGCAAGAACTCCAAGAAATACACGAATTCAATTTTGATAGACATGTCTTACAACAAAACTGCACGGAAATACAACTTCACGGTTTTTGCGATGCGAGCGAACGGGCCTACGGCGCTTGTCTATATCTACGATCCATAAATAACAAGGGCAATGTTGCTACGCGTTTGATCGCCTCAAAATCCCGCGTGGCTCCGCTAAAATCCATAACGTTACCGCGACTGGAACTTTGTGCCGCCCAGCTCCTTGCAAAATTATACATCTCAACAAAGAGGGCTTTACGTAATATCACCTTCGATCGAACAATCTTTTGGTCGGATTCCACGATAACGCTTCACTGGATTAAAACCGCACCGCATACATTGAAAACATTTGTCTCACATCGGGTCAGTGAAATTCAAGCCTTAACCGCTCACGACGAATGGCGTCATGTATCATCCGTGGACAATCCTGCGGATTTGATATCTCGTGGCATGCGCACGGAACAATTCATCGCTAGCGATCTCTGGCACCACGGGCCGACATGGTTGTCTCTAGAAGAAAAGAGCTGGCCCATTCCTAAGCTTGCTATCGTCGATATTCCAGAACTACGACCGGTCATTTCGTTATCGATACAGCTCCATGATCTCGGTTTCATCGAACGCTTTTCATCCTTCCATCGTCTCAAGCGCGTCTTCGCTTATATGCTTCGTTTTGCGCAGAATAGTTTAAAAAGGGCTTCGCTATCCGGACCGTTGACAGCAAACGAACTCCGCAAGGGTGAACAACGCATCGTGATGCTGGTTCAGCAGCAAGCGTATCGCAAAGAACTAGGCGAACTCAAATCGACAAAACGAATCTCGAGCTTAGAATCACTGACTCCGTTTCTGGACGCCGACGGAATGTTGAGGGTAGGCGGACGATTATCGAAGGCACAACTCAATTACAGAGAGAAACATCCCATCTTATTGCCCAAAAGTCATTATCTATCTAAGCTCATCGTCCGAGAGGAGCATGTAAAGAATATGCACGCCGGTGCACAATTAACATTAAACGCAACCCGTAAAACGTACTGGATACCGTACGGCAAGAGCTTAATTCGTCAGGTGATACACAACTGTGTCATCTGTCGGCGGGCAAAACCGGCAACGGTTAATTACCAGATGGGAGATCTCCCGGCCAGCCGGATCACTCAATCGCGTCCCTTTTCGCAGTGCGGGGTCGATTATTGCGGACCTTTTTTTATAAAGGAAAAAACCCATCGTAACCGTGGAAGGGTCAAGGTCTATTTGGCCATTTTCACATGCTTCGCCACTAGGGCAGTCCATATCGAAGTCGTGTCCGATTTGTCGGCTGATGCCTTTATAGCATCCCTGCGCAGATTTTTCGCTCGACGGGGAATAGCCAGCGATATTTATTCGGATAACGCGACAAATTTCACAGGCGCAAATAACGAACTCAAGGAACTCTACGAATTCCTTAACAATCCGGAAAATAAACAGAGCATGACTGAACTACTCTCTGATCAACATGTCAACTGGCATTTGATCCCCCCTCGGTCACCACATTTTGGCGGCCTTTGGGAAGCCGCCGTCAAGTCAACGAAGCACCATCTCAGACGCGTAATGGGCGAGGCCCTATTGTCCTTCGAAGGTCTTTTGACCCTTGCTACGCAAATCGAAGCCATTCTGAACACACGTCCATTAACACCGGTATCTTCAGATCCAAACGACCTAACCGCCCTTACGCCCAGTCATTTCCTAATTGGCGAATCACTGACCAGTTTGCCTGAGTATGACTTGACGAACCTACCCGATGGAAGGCTCTCATCGTGGCAGCACATCCAAAAAATTAAAGGCCACTTTTGGAAAAGGTGGAGAAACGAATATTTGCAGGAATTGACAGCACGTAAAAAATGGCACACCAACAAATCTCCTCAGCTTCCCATTGGGACGATGGTGCTACTCCAGGAGGACAACACGCCACCCATGCAGTGGCCTTTAGGACGAATCACCGCAACTCATCCTGGCGAAGACGGCATTATTCGCGTGGTAACCGTAAGGACAGCGCATGGGGAATATAAGCGCTCCGTTAAGCGCATTTCACCACTGCCAGTGAATTAAAACCTCATCGTTCACCACGCGTACTCTATTCTCATCGATAACTATCCATTCTTACTTGTATCATGCGCATTATTCAGTTCACGTGTATCATCAGCCTGATCATCTCATAGTAACCCTAACGAGCATTATATCAATATTGAACATACCGTTCAAGGGGGGCGGTATGTTGCGACGTCTTAGTCCCAACCGAACCTTTTTTTTTATCTACGTTCCGCTTTATAACACCCGGTCCACAGAATTGTTTTATGCGAGTTTTTTCCGGAACGGACCCATTTACAACCAGCTCTCGACGAACGATCCTACCAATTGTATCGGGACCTACTCGCCTCTACCAAATGTGTCCCTGGTCACAACCGTTTACAGCGTGCCGTCCTTTAACACCATCCAAGCGAGCGCTTCTGGCCACCACCTGGCCCGCAGAAAAATTGTTACTTACTTCTGCCTTTTTTTTTGAATCGTCACGCCCGTCTTATCCCGCGTGCCTTGTTAGGCCCCAAACACCCTTTTTAATTTATGGCCTGCTACCCTTAACGTCAGAACCTCGAGGCCTGTCCGCTCGAGTCCCCTCATCTTTGTCTCTTATAATCTGAGTGCCCACGCATTTACCTGCTCAACTAGCCAATCCGACAATTTTCACGAATTCCGTATTTACCAATCCGACGGCCGTTCTGGGCATTTTTTGACACCCCCTCCGAAGGGGCAAAAAAATGACTGGAGAAGGGAGTCACGGCGGATTGTGCCGTGCGACCAGCCAAAGTCAGATTCGAAAGAAACAGCAAGCGCGAAACATATCGTCGTCAACCGAACTCTCGACTACTTAGTCGTTTACCGAATTCTCATATCGACCGTGCCGAGAACGGCAGTTATCGTATCGTCAAGAATCTTGTAAGGGTGTAAAGTTAAATAAATTAAGCCTTTAAATTGCAAGATTACTTATCGTTTTCAACCAAGTTCGAAGTTCGTTAGTTCGAACCCGAGCTAGAGCGATCGCGAAATATCGTCGCGAACTGCTCAACATTATACGTTATACGTTATACGTTATACGTTATACGTTATACGTTATACGTTATACGTTATACGTTATACGTTATACGTTATACGTTATACGTTATACGTTATACGTTATACGTTATACGTTATACGTTATACGTTATACGTTATACGTTATACGTTATACGTTATACGTTATACGTTATACGTTATACGTTATACGTTATACGTTATACGTTATACGTTATACGTTATACGTTATACGTTATACGTTATACGTTATACGTTATACGTTATACGTTATACGTTATACGTTATACGTTATACGTTATACGTTATACGTTAAAAGTTATACGTTATACGTTATACGTTGTACGTTGTACGTTGTACGTTATACGTTGTACGTTGTACGTTGTACGTTGTACGTTATACGTTATACGTTCTACGTTATACGTTCTACGTTATACGTTATACGTTATACGTTATACGTTATACGTTATACGTTATACGTTATACGTTATACGTTATACGTTATACGTTATACGTTATACGTTATACGTTATACGTTATACGTTATACGTTATACGTTATACGTTATACGTTATACGTTATACGTTATACGTTATACGTTATACGTTATACGTTATACGTTATACGTTATACGTTATACGTTATACGTTATACGTTATACGTTATACGTTATACGTTATACGTTATACGTTATACGTTATACGTTATACGTTATACGTTATACGTTATACGTTATACGTTATACGTTATACGTTATACGTTATACGTTATACGTTATACGTTATACGTTATACGTTATACGTTATACGTTATACGTTATACGTTATACGTTATACGTTATACGTTATACGTTATACGTTATACGTTATACGTTATACGTTATACGTTATACGTTATACGTTATACGTTATACGTTATACGTTATACGTTATACGTTATACGTTATACGTTATACGTTATACGTTATACGTTATACGTTATACGTTATACGTTATACGTTATACGTTATACGTTATACGTTATACGTTATACGTTATACGTTATACGTTATACGTTATACGTTATACGTTATACGTTATACGTTATACGTTATACGTTATACGTTATACGTTATACGTTATACGTTATACGTTATACGTTATACGTTATACGTTATACGTTATACGTTATACGTTATACGTTATACGTTATACGTTATACGTTATACGTTATACGTTATACGTTATACGTTATACGTTATACGTTATACGTTATACGTTATACGTTATACGTTATACGTTATACGTTATACGTTATACGTTATACGTTATACGTTATACGTTATACGTTATACGTTATACGTTATACGTTATACGTTATACGTTATACGTTATACGTTATACGTTATACGTTATACGTTATACGTTATACGTTATACGTTATACGTTATACGTTATACGTTATACGTTATACGTTATACGTTATACGTTATACGTTATACGTTATACGTTATACGTTATACGTTATACGTTATACGTTATACGTTATACGTTATACGTTATACGTTATACGTTATACGTTATACGTTATACGTTATACGTTATACGTTATACGTTATACGTTATACGTTATACGTTATACGTTATACGTTATACGTTATACGTTATACGTTATACGTTATACGTTATACGTTATACGTTATACGTTATACGTTATACGTTATACGTTATACGTTATACGTTATACGTTATACGTTATACGTTATACGTTATACGTTATACGTTATACGTTATACGTTATACGTTATACGTTATACGTTATACGTTATACGTTATACGTTATACGTTATACGTTATACGTTATACGTTATACGTTATACGTTATACGTTATACGTTATACGTTATACGTTATACGTTATACGTTATACGTTATACGTTATACGTTATACGTTATACGTTATACGTTATACGTTATACGTTATACGTTATACGTTATACGTTATACGTTATACGTTATACGTTATACGTTATACGTTATACGTTATACGTTATACGTTATACGTTATACGTTATACGTTATACGTTATACGTTATACGTTATACGTTATACGTTATACGTTATACGTTATACGTTATACGTTATACGTTATACGTTATACGTTATACGTTATACGTTATACGTTATACGTTATACGTTATACGTTATACGTTATACGTTACACGTTATACATTATACGTTATACGTTTAAACGTTATACGTTGTACGTTACAGGTTATACGTTATACGTTTGACGTTATACGTTATACGTTATACGTTATACGTTATACGTTATACGTTATACGTTATACGTTATACGTTATACGTTATACGTTATACGTTATACGTTATACGTTAAACGTTATACGTTATATGTTTAACGTTAAAAGTTATACGTTATACGTTATACGTTATACGTTATACGTTATACGTTGTACGTTGTACGTTGTACGTTATACGCTGTACGTTGTACGTTATACGTTATACGTTATACGTTATACGTTATACGTTATACGTTATACGTTATACGTTATACTTTATACGTTATACGTTATACGTTATACGTTATACGTTATACGTTATACGTTATACGTTATACGTTATACGTTATACGTTATACGTTATACGTTATACGTTATACGTTATACGTTATACGTTATACGTTATACGTTATACGTTATACGTTATACGTTATACGTTATACGTTATACGTTATACGTTATACGTTATACGTTATACGTTATATGTTTAACGTTAAAAGTTATACGTTATACGTTATACGTTGTACGTTGTACGTTGTACGTTATACGTTGTACGTTGTACGTTGTACGTTATACGTTATACGTTATACGTTATACGTTATACGTTATACGTTATACGTTATACGTTATACGTTATACGTTATACGTTATACGTTATACGTTATACGTTATACGTTATACGTTATACGTTATACGTTATACGTTATACGTTATACGTTATACGTTATACGTTATACGTTATACGTTATACGTTATACGTTATACGTTATACGTTACACGTTATACATTATACGTTATACGTTTAAACGTTATACGTTGTACGTTACAGGTTATACGTTATACGTTTGACGTTATACGTTATACGTTATACGTTATACGTTATACGTTATACGTTATACGTTATACGTTATACGTTATACGTTATACGTTATACGTTATACGTTATACGTTATACGTTAAACGTTATACGTTATATGTTTAACGTTAAAAGTTATACGTTATACGTTATACGTTATACGTTATACGTTGTACGTTGTACGTTGTACGTTATACGCTGTACGTTGTACGTTATACGTTTTACGTTATACGTTATACGTTATACGTTATACGTTATACGTTATACGTTATACGTTATACGTTATACGTTATACGTTATACGTTATACGTTATACGTTATACGTTATACGTTATACGTTATACGTTATACGTTATACGTTATACGTTATACGTTATACGTTATACGTTATACGTTATACGTTATACGTTATACGTTATACGTTATACGTTATACGTTATACGTTATACGTTATACGTTATACGTTATACGTTATACGTTATACGTTATACGTTATACGTTATACGTTATACGTTATACGTTATACGTTATACGTTATACGTTATACGTTATACGTTATACGTTATACGTTATACGTTATACGTTATATGTTTAACGTTAAAAGTTATACGTTATACGTTATACGTTGTACGTTGTACGTTGTACGTTATACGTTGTACGTTGTACGTTGTACGTTATACGTTATACGTTATACGTTATACGTTATACGTTATACGTTATACGTTATACGTTATACGTTATACGTTATACGTTATACGTTATACGTTATACGTTATACGTTATACGTTATACGTTATACGTTATACGTTATACGTTATACGTTATACGTTATACGTTATACGTTATACGTTATACGTTATACGTTATACGTTATACGTTATACGTTATACGCTATACATTATACGTTATACGTTATACGTTATATGTTTAACGTTATACGTTATACGTTGTACGTTATACGTTATACGTTATACGTTATACGTTATACGTTATACGTTATACGTTATACGTTATACGTTATACGTTATACGTTATACGTTATACGTTATACGTTATACGTTATACGTTATACGTTATACGTTATACGTTATACGTTATACGTTATACGTTATACGTTATACGTTATACGTTATACGTTATACGTTATACGTTATACGTTATACGTTATACGTTATACGTTATACGTTATACGTTATACGTTATACGTTATACGTTATACGTTATACGTTATACTTTATACGTTATACGTTAAACGTTATACGTTATACGTTATACGTTATACGTTATACGTTATACGTTATACGTTATATGTTATACGTTATACGTTATACGTTATACGTTATACGTTATATGTTTAACGTTATACGTTATTCGTTATACGTTATACGTTATACGTTTAACGTTATACGTTATACATTATACGTTATACGTTTAAACGTTATACGTTATACGTTATACGTTATACGTTATATGTTATACGTTGTACGTTGTACATTATACGTTATACAATATACGTTATACGTTATATGTTTAGCGTTATACGTTATACGTTATACGTTTAACGTTACACGTTATACGTTCTACGTTGTACGTTGTACGTTGTACGTTGTACGTTGTACGTTATACGTTATACGTTATACGTTATGCATTATACGTTGTACGTTATACGTTATACGTTATACGTTATACGTTTAACATTATACGTTATACGTTATACGTTATACGTTATACGTTATACGTTATACGTTATACGTTATACGTTATACGTTATACGTTATACGTTATACGTTATACGTTATACGTTATACGTTATACGTTATACGTTATACGTTATACGTTATACGTTATACGTTATACGTTATACGTTATACGTTATACGTTATACGTTATACGTTATACGTTATACGTTATACGTTATACGTTATACGTTATACGTTATACGTTATACGTTATACGTTATACGTTATACGTTATACGTTATACGTTATACGTTATACGTTATACGTTATACGTTATACGTTATACGTTACACGTTATACATTATACGTTATACGTTTAAACGTTATACGTTGTACGTTACAGGTTATACGTTATACGTTTGACGTTATACGTTATACGTTATACGTTATACGTTATACGTTATACGTTATACGTTATACGTTATACGTTATACGTTATACGTTATACGTTATACGTTATACGTTAAACGTTATACGTTATATGTTTAACGTTAAAAGTTATACGTTATACGTTATACGTTATACGTTATACGTTATACGTTGTACGTTGTACGTTGTACGTTATACGCTGTACGTTGTACGTTATACGTTATACGTTATACGTTATACGTTATACGTTATACGTTATACGTTATACGTTATTCTTTATACGTTATACGTTATACGTTATACGTTATACGTTATACGTTATACGTTATACGTTATACGTTATACGTTATACGTTATACGTTATACGTTATACGTTATACGTTATACGTTATACGTTATACGTTATACGTTATACGTTATACGTTATACGTTATACGTTATACGTTATACGTTATACGTTATACGTTATACGTTATACGTTATACGTTATACGTTATACGTTATACGTTATACGTTATATGTTTAACGTTAAAAGTTATACGTTATACGTTATACGTTGTACGTTGTACGTTGTACGTTATACGTTGTACGTTATACGTTATACGTTATACGTTATACGTTATACGTTATACGTTATACGTTATACGTTATACGTTATACGTTATACGTTATACGTTATACGTTATACGTTATACGTTATACGTTATACGTTATACGTTATACGTTATACGTTATACGTTATACGTTATACGTTATACGTTACACGTTATACATTATACGTTATACGTTTAAACGTTATACGTTGTACGTTACAGGTTATACGTTATACGTTTGACGTTATACGTTATACGTTATACGTTATACGTTATACGTTATACGTTATACGTTATACGTTATACGTTATACGTTATACGTTATACGTTATACGTTATACGTTATACGTTATACGTTATACGTTAAACGTTATACGTTATATGTTTAACGTTAAAAGTTATACGTTATACGTTATACGTTATACGTTATACGTTGTACGTTGTACGTTGTACGTTATACGCTGTACGTTGTACGTTATACGTTATACGTTATACGTTATACGTTATACGTTATACGTTATACGTTATACGTTATACGTTATACGTTATACGTTATACGTTATACGTTATACGTTATACGTTATACGTTATACGTTATACGTTATACGTTATACGTTATACGTTATACGTTATACGTTATACGTTATACGTTATACGTTATACGTTATACGTTATACGTTATACGTTATACGTTATACGTTATACGTTATACGTTATACGTTATACGTTATACGTTATACGTTATACGTTATACGTTATACGTTATACGTTATACGTTATACGTTATACGTTATACGTTATACGTTATACGTTATATGTTTAACGTTAAAAGTTATACGTTATACGTTATACGTTGTACGTTGTACGTTGTACGTTATACGTTGTACGTTGTACGTTGTACGTTATACGTTATACGTTATACGTTATACGTTATACGTTATACGTTATACGTTATACGTTATACGTTATACGTTATACGTTATACGTTATACGTTATACGTTATACGTTATACGTTATACGTTATACGTTATACGTTATACGTTATACGTTATACGTTATACGTTATACGTTATACGTTATACGTTATACGTTATACGTTATACGTTATACGTTATACGTTATACGTTATACGTTATACGTTATACGTTATACGCTATACATTATACGTTATACGTTATACGTTATATGTTTAACGTTATACGTTATACGTTGTACGTTATACGTTATACGTTATACGTTATACGTTATACGTTATACGTTATACGTTATACGTTATACGTTATACGTTATACGTTATACGTTATACGTTATACGTTATACGTTATACGTTATACGTTATACGTTATACGTTATACGTTATACGTTATACGTTATACGTTATACGTTATACGTTATACGTTATACGTTATACGTTATACGTTATACGTTATACGTTATACGTTATACGTTATACTTTATACGTTATACGTTAAACGTTATACGTTATACGTTATACGTTATACGTTATACGTTATACGTTATACGTTATATGTTATACGTTATACGTTATACGTTATACGTTATACGTTATATGTTTAACGTTATACGTTATTCGTTATACGTTATACGTTATACGTTTAACGTTATACGTTATACATTATACGTTATACGTTTAAACGTTATACGTTATACGTTATACGTTATACGTTATATGTTATACGTTGTACGTTGTACATTATACGTTATACAATATACGTTATACGTTATATGTTTAGCGTTATACGTTATACGTTATACGTTTAACGTTACACGTTATACGTTCTACGTTGTACGTTGTACGTTGTACGTTGTACGTTGTACGTTATACGTTATACGTTATACGTTATGCATTATACGTTGTACGTTTGACGTTATACGTTATAGGTTATACGTTTAACATTATACGTTATACGTTATACGTTATACGTTATACGTTATACGTTATACGTTATACGTTATACGTTATACGTTATACGTTATACGTTATACGTTATACGTTATACGTTATACGTTATACGTTATACGTTATACGTTATACGTTATACGTTATACGTTATACGTTATACGTTATACGTTATACGTTATACGTTATACGTTATACGTTATACGTTATACGTTATACGTTATACGTTATACGTTATACGTTATACGTTATACGTTATACGTTATACGTTATACGTTATACGTTATACGTTATACGTTATACGTTATACGTTATACGTTATACGTTATACGTTATACGTTATACGTTATACGTTATACGTTATACGTTATACGTTATACGTTATACGTTATACGTTATACGTTATACGTTATACGTTATACGTTATACGTTATACGTTATACGTTATACGTTATACGTTATACGTTATACGTTATACGTTATACGTTATACGTTATACGTTATACGTTATACGTTATACGTTATACGTTATACGTTATACGTTATACGTTATACGTTATACGTTATACGTTATACGTTATACGTTATACGTTATACGTTATACGTTATACGTTATACGTTATACGTTATACGTTATACGTTATACGTTATACGTTATACGTTATACGTTATACGTTATACGTTATACGTTATACGTTATACGTTATACGTTATACGTTATACGTTATACGTTATACGTTATACGTTATACGTTATACGTTATACGTTATACGTTATACGTTATACGTTATACGTTATACGTTATACGTTATACGTTATACGTTATACGTTATACGCTATACATTATACGTTATACGTTATACGTTATATGTTTAACGTTATACGTTATACGTTGTACGTTATACGTTATACGTTATACGTTATACGTTATACGTTATACGTTATACGTTATACGTTATACGTTATACGTTATTCGTTATACGTTATACGTTATACGTTTAACGTTATACGTTATACATTATACGTTATACGTTTAAACGTTATACGTTATACGTTATACGTTATATGTTATACGTTGTACGTTGTACATTATACGTTATACAATATACGTTATACGTTATATGTTTAGCGTTATACGTTATACGTTTAACGTTACACGTTATACGTTCTACGTTGTACGTTGTACGTTGTACGTTGTACGTTGTACGTTATACGTTATACGTTATACGTTATGCATTATACGTTGTACGTTTAACGTTATACGTTATAGGTTATACGTTTAACATTATACGTTATACGTTATACGTTATACGTTATACGTTATACGTTATACGTTATACGTTATACGTTATACGTTATACGTTATACGTTATACGTTATACGTTATACGTTATACGTTATACGTTATACGTTATACGTTATACGTTATACGTTATACGTTATACGTTATACGTTATACGTTATACGTTATACGTTATACGTTATACGTTATACGTTATACGTTATACGTTATACGTTATACGTTATACGTTATACGTTATACGTTATACGTTATACGTTATACGTTATACGTTATACGTTATACGTTATACGTTATACGTTATACGTTATACGTTATACGTTATACGTTATACGTTATACGTTATACGTTATACGTTATACGTTATACGTTATACGTTATACGTTATACGTTATACGTTATACGTTATACGTTATACGTTATACGTTATACGTTATACGTTATACGTTATACGTTATACGTTATACGTTATACGTTATACGTTATACGTTATACGTTATACGCTATACATTATACGTTATACGTTATACGTTATATGTTTAACGTTATACGTTATACGTTGTACGTTATACGTTATACGTTATACGTTATACGTTATACGTTATACGTTATACGTTATACGTTATACGTTATACGTTATACGTTATACGTTATACGTTATACGTTATACGTTATACGTTATACGTTATACTTTATACGTTATACGTTAAACGTTATACGTTATACGTTATACGTTATACGTTATACGTTATACGTTATACGTTATATGTTATACGTTATACGTTATACGTTATACGTTATACGTTATATGTTTAACGTTATACGTTATTCGTTATACGTTATACGTTATACGTTTAACGTTATACGTTATACATTATACGTTATACGTTTAAACGTTATACGTTATACGTTATACGTTATACGTTATATGTTATACGTTGTACGTTGTACATTATACGTTATACAATATACGTTATACGTTATATGTTTAGCGTTATACGTTATACGTTATACGTTTAACGTTACACGTTATACGTTCTACGTTGTACGTTGTACGTTGTACGTTGTACGTTGTACGTTGTACGTTATACGTTATACGTTATACGTTATGCATTATACGTTGTACGTTTAACGTTATACGTTATAGGTTATACGTTTAACATTATACGTTATACGTTATACGTTATACGTTATACGTTATACGTTATACGGTATACGTTATACGTTATACGTTATACGTTATACGTTATACGTTATACGTTATACGTTATACGTTATACGTTATACGTTATACGTTATACTTTATACGTTATACGTTATACGTTATACGTTATACGTTATACGTTATACGTTATACGTTATACGTTATACGTTATACGTTATACGTTATACGTTATACGTTATACGTTATACGTTATACGTTATACGTTATACGTTATACGTTATACGTTATACGTTATACGTTATACGTTATACGTTATACGTTATACGTTATACGTTATACGTTATACGTTATACGTTATACGTTATACGTTATACGTTATACGTTATACGTTATATGTTTAACGTTATACGTTATTCGTTATACGTTATACGTTATACGTTTAACGTTATACGTTATACATTATACGTTATACGTTTAAACGTTATACGTTATACGTTATACGTTATACGTTATATGTTATACGTTGTACGTTGTACATTATACGTTATACAATATACGTTATACGTTATATGTTTAGCGTTATACGTTATACGTTCTACGTTGTACGTTGTACGTTGTACGTTGTACGTTGTACGTTATACGTTATACGTTATACGTTATGCATTATACGTTGTACGTTTGACGTTATACGTTATAGGTTATACGTTTAACATTATACGTTATACGTTATACGTTATACGTTATACGTTATACGTTATACGTTATACGTTATACGTTATACGTTATACGTTATACGTTATACGTTATACGTTATACGTTATACGTTATACGTTATACGTTATACGTTATACGTTATACGTTATACGTTATACGTTATACGTTATACGTTATACGTTATACGTTATACGTTATACGTTATACGTTATACGTTATACGTTATACGTTATACGTTATACGTTATACGTTATACGTTATACGTTATACGTTATACGTTATACGTTATACGTTATACGTTATACGCTATACATTATACGTTATACGTTATACGTTATATGTTTAACGTTATACGTTATACGTTGTACGTTATACGTTATACGTTATACGTTATACGTTATACGTTATACGTTATACGTTATACGTTATACGTTATACGTTATTCGTTATACGTTATACGTTATACGTTTAACGTTATACGTTATACATTATACGTTATACGTTTAAACGTTATACGTTATACGTTATACGTTATATGTTATACGTTGTACGTTGTACATTATACGTTATACAATATACGTTATACGTTATATGTTTAGCGTTATACGTTATACGTTTAACGTTACACGTTATACGTTCTACGTTGTACGTTGTACGTTGTACGTTGTACGTTGTACGTTATACGTTATACGTTATACGTTATGCATTATACGTTGTACGTTTAACGTTATACGTTATAGGTTATACGTTTAACATTATACGTTATACGTTATACGTTATACGTTATACGTTATACGTTATACGTTATACGTTATACGTTATACGTTATACGTTATACGTTATACGTTATACGTTATACGTTATACGTTATACGTTATACGTTATACGTTATACGTTATACGTTATACGTTATACGTTATACGTTATACGTTATACGTTATACGTTATACGTTATACGTTATACGTTATACGTTATACGTTATACGTTATACGTTATACGTTATACGTTATACGTTATACGTTATACGTTATACGTTATACGTTATACGTTATACGTTATACGTTATACGTTATACGTTATACGTTATACGTTATACGTTATACGTTATACGTTATACGTTATACGTTATACGTTATACGTTATACGTTATACGTTATACGTTATACGTTATACGTTATACGTTATACGTTATACGTTATACGTTATACGTTATACGTTATACGTTATACGTTATACGTTATACGTTATACGTTATACGTTATACGTTATACGTTATACGTTATACGTTATACGCTATACATTATACGTTATACGTTATACGTTATATGTTTAACGTTATACGTTATACGTTGTACGTTATACGTTATACGTTATACGTTATACGTTATACGTTATACGTTATACGTTATACGTTATACGTTATACGTTATACGTTATACGTTATACGTTATACGTTATACGTTATACGTTATACGTTATACGTTATACGTTATACTTTATACGTTATACGTTAAACGTTATACGTTATACGTTATACGTTATACGTTATACGTTATACGTTATACGTTATACGTTATATGTTATACGTTATACGTTATACGTTATACGTTATACGTTATATGTTTAACGTTATACGTTATTCGTTATACGTTATACGTTATACGTTTAACGTTATACGTTATACATTATACGTTATACGTTTAAACGTTATACGTTATACGTTATACGTTATACGTTATATGTTATACGTTGTACGTTGTACATTATACGTTATACAATATACGTTATACGTTATATGTTTAGCGTTATACGTTATACGTTATACGTTTAACGTTACACGTTATACGTTCTACGTTGTACGTTGTACGTTGTACGTTGTACGTTGTACGTTGTACGTTATACGTTATACGTTATACGTTATGCATTATACGTTGTACGTTTAACGTTATACGTTATAGGTTATACGTTTAACATTATACGTTATACGTTATACGTTATACGTTATACGTTATACGTTATACGGTATACGTTATACGTTATACGTTATACGTTATACGTTATACGTTATACGTTATACGTTATACGTTATACGTTATACGTTATACGTTATACTTTATACGTTATACGTTATACGTTATACGTTATACGTTATACGTTATACGTTATACGTTATACGTTATACGTTATACGTTATACGTTATACGTTATACGTTATACGTTATACGTTATACGTTATACGTTATACGTTATACGTTATACGTTATACGTTATACGTTATACGTTATACGTTATACGTTATACGTTATACGTTATACGTTATACGTTATACGTTATACGTTATACGTTATACGTTATACGTTATACGTTATACGTTATACGTTATATGTTTAACGTTATACGTTATTCGTTATACGTTATACGTTATACGTTTAACGTTATACGTTATACATTATACGTTATACGTTTAAACGTTATACGTTATACGTTATACGTTATACGTTATATGTTATACGTTGTACGTTGTACATTATACGTTATACAATATACGTTATACGTTATATGTTTAGCGTTATACGTTATACGTTCTACGTTGTACGTTGTACGTTGTACGTTGTACGTTGTACGTTATACGTTATACGTTATACGTTATGCATTATACGTTGTACGTTTGACGTTATACGTTATAGGTTATACGTTTAACATTATACGTTATACGTTATACGTTATACGTTATACGTTATACGTTATACGTTATACGTTATACGTTATACGTTATACGTTATACGTTATACGTTATACGTTATACGTTATACGTTATACGTTATACGTTATACGTTATACGTTATACGTTATACGTTATACGTTATACGTTATACGTTATACGTTATACGTTATACGTTATACGTTATACGTTATACGTTATACGTTATACGTTATACGTTATACGTTATACGTTATACGTTATACGTTATACGTTATACGTTATACGTTATACGTTATACGTTATACGTTATACGTTATACGTTATACGTTATACGTTATACGTTATACGTTATACGTTATACGTTATACGTTATACGTTATACGTTATACGTTATACGTTATACGTTATACGTTATACGTTATACGTTATACGTTATACGTTATACGTTATACGTTATACGTTATACGTTATACGTTATACGTTATACGTTATACGTTATACGTTATACGTTATACGTTATACGTTATACGTTATACGTTATACGTTATACGTTATACGTTATACGTTATACGTTATACGTTATACGTTATACGTTATACGTTATACGCTATACATTATACGTTATACGTTATACGTTATATGTTTAACGTTATACGTTATACGTTGTACGTTATACGTTATACGTTATACGTTATACGTTATACGTTATACGTTATACGTTATACGTTATACGTTATACGTTATACGTTATTCGTTATACGTTATACGTTATACGTTTAACGTTATACGTTATACATTATACGTTATACGTTTAAACGTTATACGTTATACGTTATACGTTATATGTTATACGTTGTACGTTGTACATTATACGTTATACAATATACGTTATACGTTATATGTTTAGCGTTATACGTTATACGTTATACGTTTAACGTTACACGTTATACGTTCTACGTTGTACGTTGTACGTTGTACGTTGTACGTTATACGTTATACGTTATACGTTATACGTTATACGTTATACGTTATACGTTATACGTTATACGTTATACGTTATACGTTATACGTTATACGTTATACGTTATACGTTATACGTTATACGTTATACGTTATACGTTATACGTTATACGTTATACGTTATACGTTATACGTTATACGTTATACGTTATACGTTATACGTTATACGTTATACGTTATACGTTATACGTTATACGTTATACGTTATACGTTATACGTTATACGTTATACGTTATACTTTATACGTTATACGTTAAACGTTATACGTTATACGTTATACGTTATACGTTATACGTTATACGTTATACGTTATATGTTATACGTTATACGTTATACGTTATACGTTATACGTTATATGTTTAACGTTATACGTTATTCGTTATACGTTATACGTTATACGTTTAACGTTATACGTTATACATTATACGTTATACGTTTAAACGTTATACGTTATACGTTATACGTTATACGTTATATGTTATACGTTGTACGTTGTACATTATACGTTATACAATATACGTTATACGTTATATGTTTAGCGTTATACGTTATACGTTATACGTTTAACGTTACACGTTATACGTTCTACGTTGTACGTTGTACGTTGTACGTTGTACGTTGTACGTTGTACGTTATACGTTATACGTTATACGTTATGCATTATACGTTGTACGTTTAACGTTATACGTTATAGGTTATACGTTTAACATTATACGTTATACGTTATACGTTATACGTTATACGTTATACGGTATACGTTATACGTTATACGTTATACGTTATACGTTATACGTTATACGTTTTACGTTATACGTTATACGTTATACGTTATACGTTATACTTTATACGTTATACGTTATACGTTATACGTTATACGTTATACGTTATACGTTATACGTTATACGTTATACGTTATACGTTATACGTTATACGTTATACGTTATACGTTATACGTTATACGTTATACGTTATACGTTATACGTTATACGTTATACGTTATACGTTATACGTTATACGTTATACGTTATACGTTATACGTTATACGTTATACGTTATACGTTATACGTTATACGTTATACGTTATACGTTATACGTTATACGTTATACGTTATACGTTATACGGTATACGTTATACGTTATACGTTATACGTTATACGTTATACGTTATACGTTATACGTTATACGTTATACGTTATACGTTATACGTTATACTTTATACGATATACGTTATACGTTATACGTTATACGTTATACGTTATACGTTATACGTTATACGTTATACGTTATACGTTATACGTTATACGTTATACGTTATACGTTATACGTTATACGTTATACGTTATACGTTATACGTTATACGTTATACGTTATACGTTATACGTTATACGTTATACGTTATACGTTATACGTTATACGTTATACGTTATACGTTATACGTTATATGTTTAACGTTATACGTTATTCGTTATACGTTATACGTTATACGTTTAACGTTATACGTTATACATTATACGTTATACGTTTAAACGTTATACGTTATACGTTATACGTTATACGTTATATGTTATACGTTGTACGTTGTACATTATACGTTATACAATATACGTTATACGTTATATGTTTAGCGTTATACGTTATACGTTCTACGTTGTACGTTGTACGTTGTACGTTGTACGTTGTACGTTATACGTTATACGTTATACGTTATGCATTATACGTTGTACGATTGACGTTATACGTTATAGGTTATACGTTTAACATTATACGTTATACGTTATACGTTATACGTTATACGTTATACGTTATACGTTATACGTTATACGTTATACGTTATACGTTATACGTTATACGTTATACGTTATACGTTATACGTTATACGTTATACGTTATACGTTATACGTTATACGTTATACGTTATACGTTATACGTTATACGTTATACGTTATACGTTATACGTTATACGTTATACGTTATACGTTATACGTTATACGTTATACGTTATACGTTATACGTTATACGTTATACGTTATACGTTATACGTTATACGTTATACGTTATACGTTATACGTTATACGTTATACGTTATACGTTATACGTTATACGTTATACGTTATACGTTATACGTTATACGTTATACGTTATACGTTATACGTTATACGTTATACGTTATACGTTATACGTTATACGTTATACGTTATACGTTATACGTTATACGTTATACGTTATACGTTATACGTTATACGTTATACGTTATACGTTATACGCTATACATTATACGTTATACGTTATACGTTATATGTTTAACGTTATACGTTATACGTTGTACGTTATACGTTATACGTTATACGTTATACGTTATACGTTATACGTTATACGTTATACGTTATACGTTATACGTTATACGTTATTCGTTATACGTTATACGTTATACGTTTAACGTTATACGTTATACATTATACGTTATACGTTTAAACGTTATACGTTATACGTTATACGTTATACGTTATATGTTATACGTTGTACGTTGTACATTATACGTTATACAATATACGTTATACGTTATATGTTTAGCGTTATACGTTATACGTTATACGTTTAACGTTACACGTTATACGTTCTACGTTGTACGTTGTACGTTGTACGTTGTACGTTATACGTTATACGTTATACGTTATACGTTATACGTTATACGTTATACGTTATACGTTATACGTTATACGTTATACGTTATACGTTATACGTTATACGTTATACGTTATACGTTATACGTTATACGTTATACGTTATACGTTATACGTTATACGTTATACGTTATACGTTATACGTTATACGTTATACGTTATACGTTATACGTTATACGTTATACGTTATACGTTATACGTTATACGTTATACGTTATACGTTATACTTTATACGTTATACGTTAAACGTTATACGTTATACGTTATACGTTATACGTTATACGTTATACGTTATACGTTATATGTTATACGTTATACGTTATACGTTATACGTTATACGTTATATGTTTAACGTTATACGTTATTCGTTATACGTTATACGTTATACGTTTAACGTTATACGTTATACATTATACGTTATACGTTTAAACGTTATACGTTATACGTTATACGTTATACGTTATATGTTATACGTTGTACGTTGTACATTATACGTTATACAATATACGTTATACGTTATATGTTTAGCGTTATACGTTATACGTTATACGTTTAACGTTACACGTTATACGTTCTACGTTGTACGTTGTACGTTGTACGTTGTACGTTGTACGTTGTACGTTATACGTTATACGTTATACGTTATGCATTATACGTTGTACGTTGTACGTTTAACGTTATACGTTATAGGTTATACGTTTAACATTATACGTTATACGTTATACGTTATACGTTATACGTTATACGTTATACGGTATACGTTATACGTTATACGTTATACGTTATACGTTATACGTTATACGTTATACGTTATACGTTATACGTTATACGTTATACTTTATACGTTATACTTTATACGTTATACGTTATACGTTATACGTTATACGTTATACGTTATACGTTATACGTTATACGTTATACGTTATACGTTATACGTTATACGTTATACGTTATACGTTATACGTTATACGTTATACGTTATACGTTATACGTTATACGTTATACGTTATACGTTATACGTTATACGTTATACGTTATACGTTATACGTTATACGTTATACGTTATACGTTATACGTTATACGTTATACGTTATACGTTATACGTTATACGTTATACGTTATACGTTATACGTTATACGTTATACGTTATACGTTATACGTTATACGTTATACGTTATACGTTATACGTTATACGTTATACGTTATACGTTATACGTTATACTTTATACGTTATACGTTATACGTTATACGTTATACGTTATACGTTATACGTTATACGTTATACGTTATACGTTATACGTTATACGTTATACGTTATACGTTATACGTTATACGTTATACGTTATACGTTATACGTTATACGTTATACGTTATACGTTATACGTTATACGTTATACGTTATACGTTATACGTTATACGTTATACGTTATACGTTATACGTTATACGTTATACTTTATACGTTATACGTTATACGTTATACGTTATAAGTAAATACGTTATATGTTTAACGTTATACGTTATACGTTATATGTTTAGCGTTATACGTTGTACGTTATACATTATACGTTTAACGTTATACGTTATACATTATACGTTACACGTTATACATTATACGTTATACGTTATGCGTTATACGTTATACGTTATACGTTATACGTTATACGTTATACGTTATACGTTATACGTTATACGTTAAACGTTATACGTTATATGTTTAACGTTAAAAGTTATACGTTATACGTTATACGTTATACGTTATACGTTATACGTTATACGTTATACGTTATACGTTATACGTTATACGTTATACGTTATACGTTATACGTTATACGTTATACGTTATACGTTATACGTTATACGTTATACGTTATACGTTATACGTTATACGTTATACGTTATACGTTATACGTTATACGTTATACGTTATACGTTATACGTTATACGTTATACGTTATACGTTATACGTTATACGTTATACGTTATACGTTATACGTTATACGTTATACGTTATATGTTTAACGTTAAAAGTTATACGTTATACGTTATACGTTGTACGTTGTACGTTGTACGTTATACGTTGTACGTTGTACGTTGTACGTTATACGTTATACGTTCTACGTTATGCATTATACGTTGTACGTTTGACGTTATACGTTATAGGTTATACGTTTAACATTATACGTTATACGTTATACGTTATACGTTATACGTTATACGTTATACGTTATACGTTATACGTTATACGTTATACGTTATACGTTATATGTTATACGTTATACGTTATACGTTATACGTTATACGTTATATGTTTAACGTTATACGTTATTCGTTATACGTTATACGTTATACGTTTAACGTTATACGTTATACATTATACGTTATACGTTTAAACGTTATACGTTATACGTTATACGTTATACGTTATATGTTATACGTTGTATGTTGTACATTATACGTTATACAATATACGTTATACGTTATATGTTTAGCGTTATACGTTATACGTTATACGTTTAACGTTACACGTTATACGTTCTACGTTGTACGTTGTACGTTGTACGTTGTACGTTGTACGTTATACGTTATACGTTATACGTTATGCATTATACGTTGTACGTTTAACGTTATACGTTATAGGTTATACGTTATACGTTATACGTTATACGTTATACGTTATATGTTTAACGTTATACGTTATTCGTTATACGTTATACGTTATACGTTTAACGTTATACGTTATACATTATACGTTATACGTTTAAACGTTATACGTTATACGTTATACGTTATACGTTATATGTTATACGTTGTACGTTGTACATTATACGTTATACAATATACGTTATACGTTATATGTTTAGCGTTATACGTTATACGTTATACGTTTAACGTTACACGTTATACGTTCTACGTTGTACGTTATACGTTATACGTTATACGTTATACGTTATACGTTATACGTTATACGTTATATGTTATACGTTATACGTTATACGTTATACGTTATACGTTATATGTTTAACGTTATACGTTATTCGTTATACGTTATACGTTATACGTTTAACGTTATACGTTATACATTATACGTTATACGTTTAAACGTTATACGTTATACGTTATACGTTATACGTTATATGTTATACGTTGTACGTTGTACATTATACGTTATACAATATACGTTATACGTTATATGTTTAGCGTTATACGTTATACGTTATACGTTTAACGTTACACGTTATACGTTCTACGTTGTACGTTGTACGTTGTACGTTGTACGTTGTACGTTGTACGTTATACGTTATACGTTATACGTTATACGTTATACGTTATACGTTATACGTTATACGTTATACGTTATACGTTATACGTTATACGTTATACGTTATACGTTATACGTTATACGTTATACGTTATACGTTATACGTTATACGTTATACGTTATACGTTATACGTTATACGTTATACGTTATACGTTATACGTTATACGTTATACGTTATACGTTATACGTTATACGTTATACGTTATACGTTATACGTTATACGTTATACGTTATACGTTATACGTTATACGTTATACGTTATACGTTATACGTTATACGTTATACGTTATACGTTATACGTTATACGTTATACGTTATACGTTATACGTTATACGTTATACGTTATACGTTATACGTTATACGTTATACGTTATACGTTATACGTTATACGCTATACGTTATACGTTATACGTTATACGTTATATGTTTAACGTTATACGTTATACGTTGTACGTTATACGTTATACGTTATACGTTATACGTTATACGTTATACGTTATACGTTATACGTTATACGTTATACGTTATTCGTTATACGTTATACGTTATACGTTTAACGTTATACGTTATACATTATACGTTATACGTTTAAACGTTATACGTTATACGTTATACGTTATACGTTATATGTTATACGTTGTACGTTGTACATTATACGTTATACAATATACGTTCTACGTTATATGTTTAGCGTTATACGTTATACGTTATACGTTTAACGTTACACGTTATACGTTGTACGTTGTACGTTGTACGTTGTACGTTGTACGTTGTACGTTATACGTTATACGTTATACGTTATGCATTATACGTTGTACGTTTAACGTTATACGTTATAGGTTATACGTTTAACATTATACGTTATACGTTATACGTTATACGTTATACGTTATACGTTATACGTTATACGTTATACGTTATACGTTATACGTTATACGTTATACGTTATACGTTATACGTTATACGTTATACGTTATACGTTATACGTTATACGTTATACGTTATACGTTATACGTTATACGTTATACGTTATACGTTATACGTTATACGTTATACGTTATACGTTATACGTTATACGTTATACGTTATACGTTATACGTTATACGTTATACGTTATACGTTATACGTTATACGTTATACGTTATACGTTATACGTTATACGTTATACGTTATACGTTATACGTTATACGTTATACGTTATACGTTATACGTTATACGTTATACGTTATACGTTATACGTTATACGTTATACGTTATACGTTATACGTTATACGTTATACGTTATACGTTATACGTTATACGTTATACGTTATACGTTATACGTTATACGTTATACGTTATACGTTATACGTTATACGCGATACATTATACGTTATACGTTATACGTTATATGTTTAACGTTATAC
>CAKAJA020000346.1:0-17875 GCA_916610235.2 Lasioglossum morio
GTATAACGTATAACGTATAACGTATAACGTATAACGTATAACGTATAACGTATAACGTATAACGTATAACGTATAACGTATAACGTATAACGTATAACGTATAACGTATAACGTATAACGTATAACGTATAACGTATAACGTATAACGTATAACGTATAACGTATAACGTATAACGTATAACGTATAACGTATAACGTATAACGTATAACGTATAACGTATAACGTATAACGTATAACGTATAACGTATAACGTATAACGTATAACGTATAACGTATAACGTATAACGTATAACGTATAACGTATAACGTATAACGTATAACGTATAACGTATAACGTATAACGTATAACGTATAACGTATAACGTATAACGTATAACGTATAACGTATAACGTATAACGTATAACGTATAACGTATAACGTATAACGTATAACGTATAACGTATAACGTATAACGTATAACGTATAACGTATAACGTATAACGTATAACGTATAACGTATAACGTATAACGTATAACGTATAACGTATAACGTATAACGTATAACGTATAACGTATAACGTATAACGTATAACGTATAACGTATAACGTATAACGTATAACGTATAACGTATAACGTATAACGTATAACGACGTATAACGTATAACGTATAACGTATAACGTATAACGTATAACGTATAACGTATAACGTATAACGTATAACGTATAACGTATAACGTATAACGTATAACGTATAACGTATAACGTATAACGTATAACGTATAACGTATAACGTATAACGTATAACGTATAACGTATAACGTATAACGTATAACGTATAACGTATAACGTATAACGTATAACGTATAACGTATAACGTATAACGTATAACGTATAACGTATAACGTATAACGTATAACGTATAACGTATAACGTATAACGTATAACGTATAACGTATAACGTATAACGTATAACGTATAACGTATAACGTATAACGTATAACGTATAACGTATAACGTATAACGTATAACGTATAACGTATAACGTATAACGTATAACGTATAACGTATAACGTATAACGTATAACGTATAACGTATAACGTATAACGTATAACGTATAACGTATAACGTATAACGTATAACGTATAACGTATAACGTATAACGTATAACGTATAACGTATAACGTATAACGTATAACGTATAACGTATAACGTATAACGTATAACGTATAACGTATAACGTATAACGTATAACGTATAACGTATAACGTATAACGTATAACGTATAACGTATAACGTATAACGTATAACGTATAACGTATAACGTATAACGTATAACGTATAACGTATAACGTATAACGTATAACGTATAACGTATAACGTATAACGTATAACGTATAACGTATAACGTATAACGTATAACGTATAACGTATAACGTATAACGTATAACGTATAACGTATAACGTATAACGTATAACGTATAACGTATAACGTATAACGTATAACGTATAACGTATAACGTATAACGTATAACGTATAACGTATAACGTATAACGTATAACGTATAACGTATAACGTATAACGTATAACGTATAACGTATAACGTATAACGTATAACGTATAACGTATAACGTATAACGTATAACGTATAACGTATAACGTATAACGTATAACGTATAACGTATAACGTATAACGTATAACGTATAACGTATAATGTATATCGTATAACGTATAACGTTTAAGGTATAACGTACAACGTATAACGTATAATGTATAACCTATCACGTACAACGTACAACGTATAACGTATAACGTATAACGTACAACGTATAACGTATAACGTATAACGTATAACGTATATCGTATAACGTATAACGTTTAAGGTATAACGTACAACGTATAACGTACAACGTACAACGTATAACGTATAACGTATAACGTATAACGTACAACGTACAACGTATAACGTATAACGTATAACGTATAACGTATAACGTATAACGTATAACGTATAACGTATAACGTATAACGTATAACGTATAACGTATAACGTATAACGTATAACGTATAACGTATAACGTATAACGTATAACGTATAACGTATAACGTATAACGTATAACGTATAACGTATAACGTATAACGTATAACGTATAACGTATAACGTATAACGTATAACGTATAACGTATAACGTATAACGTATAACGTATAACGTATAACGTATAACGTATAACGTATAACGTATAACGTATAACGTATAACGTATAACGTATAACGTATAACGTATAACGTATAACGTATAACGTATAACGTATAACGTATAACGTATAACGTATAACGTATAACGTATAACGTATAACGTATAACGTATAACGTATAACGTATAACGTATAACGTATAACGTATAACGTATAACGTATAACGTATAACGTATAACGTATAACGTATAACGTATAACGTATAACGTATAACGTATAACGTATAACGTATAACGTATAACGTATAACGTATAACGTATAACGTATAACGTATAACGTATAACGTATAACGTATAACGTATAACGTATAACGTATAACGTATAACGTATAACGTATAACGTATAACGTATAACGTATAACGTATAACGTATAACGTATAACGTATAACGTATAACGTATAACGTATAACGTATAACGTATAACGTATAACGTATAACGTATAACGTATAACGTATAACGTATAACGTATAACGTATAACGTATAACGTATAACGTATAACGTATAACGTATAACGTATAACGTATAACGTATAACGTATAACGTATAACGTATAACGTATAACGTATAACGTATAACGTATAACGTATAACGTATAACGTATAACGTATAACGTATAACGTATAACGTATAACGTATAACGTATAACGTATAACGTATAACGTATAACGTATAACGTATAACGTATAACGTATAACGTATAACGTATAACGTATAACGTATAACGTATAACGTATAACGTATAACGTATAACGTATAACGTATAACGTATAACGTATAACGTATAACGTATAACGTATAACGTATAACGTATAACGTATAACGTATAACGTATAACGTATAACGTATAACGTATAACGTATAACGTATAACGTATAACGTATAACGTATAACGTATAACGTATAACGTATAACGTATATCGTATAACGTATAACGTTTAAGGTATAACGTACAACGTATAACGTATAATGTATAACCTATCACGTACAACGTACAACGTATAACGTATAACGTATAACGTACAACGTATAACGTATAACGTATAACGTATAACGTATATCGTATAACGTATAACGTTTAAGGTATAACGTACAACGTATAACGTATAATGTATAACCTATCACGTACAACGTACAACGTATAACGTATAACGTATAACGTATAACGTATAACGTATAACGTATAACGTATAACGTATAACGTATAACGTATAACGTATAACGTATAACGTATAACGTATAACGTATAACGTATAACGTATAACGTATATCGTATAACGTATAACGTTTAAGGTATAACGTACAACGTATAACGTATAACGTATAACGTATAACGTATAACGTATAACGTATAACGTATAACGTATAACGTGTAACGTATAACGTGTAACGTGTAACGTGTAACGTGTAACGTGTAACGTGTAACGTGTAACGTGTAACGTGTAACGTGTAACGTGTAACGTGTAACGCGTAACGTATAACGTGTAACGTATAACGTGTAACGTATAACGTATAACGTATAACGTATAACGTATAACGTATAACGTATAACGTATAACGTATAACGTATAACGTATAACGTATAACGTATAACGTATAACGTATAACGTATAACGTATAACGTATAACGTATAACGTATAACGTATAACGTATAACGTATAACGTATAACGTATAACGTATAACGTATAACGTATAACGTATAACGTATAACGTATAACGTATAACGTATAACGTATAACGTATAACGTATAACGTATAACGTATAACGTATAACGTATAACGTATAACGTATAACGTATAACGTATAACGTATAACGTATAACGTATAACGTATAACGTATAACGTATAACGTATAACGTATAACGTATAACGTATAACGTATAACGTATAACGTATAACGTATAACGTATAACGTATAACGTATAACGTATAACGTATAACGTATAACGTATAACGTATAACGTATAACGTATAACGTATAACGTATAACGTATAACGTATAACGTATAACGTATAACGTATAACGTATAACGTATATCGTATAACGTATAACGTTTAACGTATAACGTACAACGTATAACGTATAATGTATAACGTACAACGTATAACGTATAACGTTAAACATATAACGTATAACGTATAACGTATAACGTATAACGTATAACGTATAACGTATAACGTATAACGTATAACGTATAACGTGTAACGTTAAACGTATAACGTATAACGTATAACGTATAACGATAAACATATAACGTATAACGTATAATGTATAACGTTAAACATATATCGTATAACGTATAACGTATAACGTATAACGAATAACGTACAACGTACAACGTATAACGTATAACGTATAACGTATAACGTATAACGTATAACGTATAACGTATAACGTATAACGTATAACGTATAACGTATAACGTATAACGTATAACGTATAACGTATAACGTATAACGTATAACGTATAACGTATAACGTACATCGTGTAACGTATAACGTATAATGTATAACGTATAACGTATAACGTATAACGTATAACGTATAACGTATAACGTATAACGTACAACGTACAACGTATAACGTATAACGTATAACGTATAATGTATAACGTATAACGTATAACGTATAACGTATAACGTATAACGTATAACGTATAACGTATAACGTATAACGTATAACGTATAACGTATAACGTACATCGTGTAACGTATAACGTATAATGTATAACGTATAACGTATAACGTATAACGTATAACGTATAACGTATAACGTATAACGTATAACGTATAACGTATAACGTATAACGTATAACGTATAACGTATAACGTATAACGTATAACGTATAACGTATAACGTATAACGTATAACGTATAACGTATAACGTATAACGTATAACGTATAACGTATAACGTATAACGTATAACGTATAACGTATAACGTATAACGTATAACGTATAACGTATAACGTATAACGTATAACGTATAACGTATAACGTATAACGTATAACGTATAACGTATAACGTATAACGTATAACGTATAACGTATAACGTATAACGTATAACGTATAACGTATAACGTATAACGTATAACGTATAACGTATAACGTATAACGTATAACGTATAACGTATAACGTATAACGTATAACGTATAACGTATAACGTATAACGTATAACGTATAACGTATAACGTATAACGTATAACGTATAACGTATAACGTATAACGTATAACGTATAACGTATAACGTATAACGTATAACGTATAACGTATAACGTATAACGTATAACGTATAACGTATAACGTATAACGTATAACGTATAACGTATAACGTATAACGTATAACGTATAACGTATAACGTATAACGTATAACGTATAACGTATAACGTATAACGTATATCGTATAACGTATAACGTTTAACGTATAACGTACAACGTATAACGTATAATGTATAACGTACAACGTATAACGTATAACGTTAAACATATAACGTATAACGTATAACGTATAACGTATAACGTATAACGTATAACGTATAACGTATAACGTATAACGTATAACGTATAACGTGTAACGTTAAACGTATAACGTATAACGTATAACGTATAACGATAAACATATAACGTATAACGTATAATGTATAACGTTAAACATATATCGTATAACGTATAACGTATAACGTATAACGAATAACGTACAACGTACAACGTATAACGTATAACGTATAACGTATAACGTATAACGTATAACGTATAACGTATAACGTATAACGTATAACGTATAACGTATAACGTATAACGTATAACGTATAACGTATAACGTATAACGTATAACGTATAACGTATAACGTATAACGTATAACGTATAACGTACATCGTGTAACGTATAACGTATAATGTATAACGTATAACGTATAACGTATAACGTATAACGTATAACGTATAACGTATAACGTACAACGTACAACGTATAACGTATAACGTATAACGTATAATGTATAACGTATAACGTATAACGTATAACGTATAACGTATAACGTATAACGTATAACGTATAACGTATAACGTATAACGTATAACGTATAACGTATAACGTATAACGTATAACGTACATCGTGTAACGTATAACGTATAATGTATAACGTATAACGTATAACGTATAACGTATAACGTATAACGTATAACGTATAACGTATAACGTATAACGTATAACGTATAACGTATAACGTATAACGTATAACGTATAACGTATAACGTATAACGTATAACGTATAACGTATAACGTATAACGTATAACGTATAACGTATAACGTATAACGTATAACGTATAACGTATAACGTATAACGTATAACGTATAACGTATAACGTATAACGTATAACGTATAACGTATAACGTATAACGTATAACGTATAACGTATAACGTATAACGTATAACGTATAACGTATAACGTATAACGTATAACGTATAACGTATAACGTATAACGTATAACGTATAACGTATAACGTATAACGTATAACGTATAACGTATAACGTATAACGTATAACGTATAACGTATAACGTATGACGTATATCGTATAACGTATAACGTTTAAGGTATAACGTACAACGTATAACGTATAATGTATAACCTATCACGTACAACGTACAACGTATAACGTATAACGTATAACGTATAACGTATAACGTATAACGTATAACGTATAACGTACATCGTGTAACGTATAACGTATAATGTATAACGTATAACGTATAACGTATAACGTATAACGTATAACGTATAACGTATAACGTATAACGTATAACGTATAACGTATAACGTATAACGTATAACGTATAACGTATAACGTATAACGTATAACGTATAACGTATAACGTATAACGTATAACGTATAACGTATAACGTATAACGTATAACCTGTAACGTATAACGAATAACGTATAATGTATAACCTAACCTGTAACGTATAACGTATAACGTATAACGTATAACGTATAACGTATAACCTGTAACGTATAACGAATAACGTATAATGTATAACCTAACCTGTAACGTATAACGTATAACGTATAACGTATAACGTATAACGTATAACGTATAACGTATAACGTATAACGTATAACGTATAACGTATAACGTATAACGTATAACGTATAACGTATAACGTATAACGTATAACGTATAACGTATAACGTATAACGTATAACGTATAACGTATATCGTATAACGTATAACGTTTAAGGTATAACGTACAACGTATAACGTATAATGTATAACCTATCACGTACAACGTACAACGTATAACGTATAACGTATAACGTATAACGTATAACGTATAACGTATAACCTGTAACGTATAACGAATAACGTATAATGTATAACCTAACCTGTAACGTATAACGTATAACGTATAACGTATAACGTATAACGTATAACCTGTAACGTATAACGAATAACGTATAATGTATAACCTAACCTGTAACGTATAACGTATAACGTATAACGTATAACGTATAACGTATACTGTATAACGTATAACGTATAACGTATAACGTATAACGTATAACGTATAACGTATAACGTATAACGTATAACGTATAACGTATAACGTGTAACGTATAACGTATAACGTATAATGTATAACGTATAACGTATAACATTAAACGTATAACGTATAACGTACAACGTATAACGTATAACGTTAAACATATAACGTATAACGTATAACGTATAACGTATAACGTATAACGTATAACGTATAACGTATAACGTATAACGTATAACGTATAACGTATAACGTATAACGTATAACGTATAACGTATAACGTATAACGTATAACGTATAACGTATAACGTATAACGTATAACGTATAACGTATAACGTATAACGTATAACGTATAACGTATATCGTATAACGTATAACGTTTAACGTATAACGTACAACGTATAACGTATAATGTATAACGTACAACGTATAACGTATAACGTTAAACATATAACGTATAACGTATAACGTATAACGTATAACGTATAACGTATAACGTATAACGTATAACGTATAACGTATAACGTATAACGTATAACGTATAACGTATAACGTATAACGTATAACGTATAACGTATAACGTATAACGTATAACGTATAACGTATAACGTATAACGTATAACGTATAACGTATAACGTATATCGTATAACGTATAACGTTTAACGTACAACGTACAACATATAACGTATAACGTATAACGTATAACGTATAACGTATAAAGTATAACGTATAACGTATAACGTATAACGTATAACGTATTACCTATAACGTATAACGTATAACGTATAACGTATAACGTATAACGTATAACGTATAACGTATAACGTATAACCTGTAACGTATAACGAATAACGTATAATGTATAACCTAACCTGTATCGTATAACGTATAACGTTTAACGTATAACGTATAACGTATAACCTGTAACGTATAACGAATAACGTATAATGTATAACCTAACCTGTATCGTATAACGTATAACGTTTAAAGTATAACGTACAACGTATAACGTATAATGTATAACCTATCACGTACAACGTACAACGTACAACGTATAACGTATAACGTATAACGTATAACGTATAACGTATAACGTATAACGTATAACGTATAACGTATAACGTATAACGTATAACGTATAACGTATAACGTATAACGTATAACGTATAACGTATAACGTATAACGTATAACGTATAACGTGTAACGTGTAACGTGTAACGTGTAACGTGTAACGTGTAACGTGTAACGTGTAACGTGTAACGTGTAACGCGTAACGTGTAACGCGTAACGTATAACGCGTAACGTATAACGTGTAACGTATAACGTATAACGTATAACGTATAACGTATAACGTATAACGTATAACGTATAACGTATAACGTATAACGTATAACGTATAACGTATAACGTATAACGTATAACGTATAACGTATAACGTATAACGTATAACGTATAACGTATAACGTATAACGTATAACGTATAACGTATAACGTATAACGTATAACGTATAACGTATAACGTATAACGTATAACGTATAACGTATAACGTATAACGTATAACGTATAACGTATAACGTATAACGTATAACGTATAACGTATAACGTATAACGTATAACGTATAACGTATAACGTATAACGTATAACGTATAACGTATAACGTATAACGTATAACGTATAACGTATAACGTATAACGTATAACGTATAACGTATAACGTATAACGTATAACGTATAACGTATAACGTATAACGTATAACGTATAACGTATAACGTATAACGTATAACGTATAACGTATAACGTATAACGTATAACGTATAACGTATAACGTATAACGTATAACGTATAACGTATAACGTATAACGTATAACGTATAACGTATAACGTATAACGTATAACGTATAACGTATAACGTATAACGTATAACGTATAACGTATAACGTATAACGTATAACGTATAACGTATAACGTATAACGTATAACGTATAACGTATAACGTATAACGTATAACGTATAACGTATAACGTATAACGTATAACGTATAACGTATAACGTATAACGTATAACGTATAACGTATAACGTATAACGTATAACGTATAACGTATAACGTATAACGTATAACGTATAACGTATAACGTATAACGTATAACGTATAACGTATAACGTATAACGTATAACGTATATCGTATAACGTATAACGTTTAAGGTATAACGTACAACGTATAACGTATAATGTATAACCTATCACGTACAACGTACAACGTATAACGTATAACGTATAACGTACAACGTATAACGTATAACGTATAACGTATAACGTATATCGTATAACGTATAACGTTTAAGGTATAACGTACAACGTATAACGTATAATGTATAACCTATCACGTACAACGTACAACGTATAACGTATAACGTATAACGTATAACGTATAACGTATAACGTATAACGTATAACGTATAACGTATAACGTATAACGTATAACGTATAACGTATAACGTATATCGTATAACGTATAACGTTTAAGGTATAACGTACAACGTATAACGTATAATGTATAACGTATAACGTATAACGTATAACGTATAACGTATAACGTATAACGTATAACGTATAACGTATAACGTGTAACGTGTAACGTGTAACGTGTAACGTGTAACGTGTAACGTGTAACGTGTAACGTGTAACGTGTAACGTGTAACGCGTAACGTGTAACGCGTAACGTATAACGTGTAACGTATAACGTATAACGTATAACGTATAACGTATAACGTATAACGTATAACGTATAACGTATAACGTATAACGTATAACGTATAACGTATAACGTATAACGTATAACGTATAACGTATAACGTATAACGTATAACGTATAACGTATAACGTATAACGTATAACGTATAACGTATAACGTATAACGTATAACGTATAACGTATAACGTATAACGTATAACGTATAACGTATAACGTATAACGTATAACGTATAACGTATAACGTATAACGTATAACGTATAACGTATAACGTATAACGTATAACGTATAACGTATAACGTATAACGTATAACGTATAACGTATAACGTATATCGTATAACGTATAACGTTTAAACGTATAACGTACAACGTATAACGTATAATGTATAACGTACAACGTATAACGTATAACGTTAAACATATAACGTATAACGTATAACGTATAACGTATAACGTATAACGTATAACGTATAACGTATAACGTATAACGTATAACGTATAACGTATAACGTATAACGTATAACGTATAACGTATAACGTATAACGTATAACGTATAACGTATAACGTATAACGTATAACGTATAACGTATAACGTATAACGTATAACGTATAACGTATAACGTATAACGTATAACGTATAACGTATAACGTATAACGTATAACGTATAACGTATAACGTTAAACGTACAACGTACAACATATAACGTATAACGTATAACGTATAACGTATAACGTATAAAGTATAACGTATAACGTATAACGTATAACGTATAACGTATTACGTATAACGTATAACGTATAACGTATAACGTATAACGTATAACGTATAACGTATAACGTATAACCTGTAACGTATAACGAATAACGTATAATGTATAACCTAACCTGTATCGTATAACGTATAACGTTTAAGGTATAACGTATAACGTATAACGTATAACGTATAACGTATAACGTATAACGTATAACGTATAACGTATAACGTATAACGTATAACGTATAACGTATAACGTATAACGTATAACGTATAACGTATAACGTATAACGTATAACGTATAACGTATAACGTATAACGTATAACGTATAACGTATAACGTATAACGTATAACGTATAACGTATAACGTATGACGTATATCGTATAACGTATAACGTTTAAGGTATAACGTACAACGTATAACGTATAATGTATAACCTATCACGTACAACGTACAACGTATAACGTATAACGTATAACGTATAACGTATAACGTATAACGTATAACGTATAACGTACATCGTGTAACGTATAACGTATAATGTATAACGTATAACGTATAACGTATAACGTATAACGTATAACGTATAACGTATAACGTATAACGTATAACGTATAACGTATAACGTATAACGTATAACGTATAACGTATAACGTATAACGTATAACGTATAACGTATAACGTATAACGTATAACGTATAACGTATAACGTATAACGTATAACCTGTAACGTATAACGTATAACGTATAACGTATAACGTATAACGTATAACGTATAACGTATAACGTATAACGTATAACGTATAACGTATAACGTATAACGTATAACGTATATCGTATAACGTATAACGTTTAACGTATAACGTACAACGTATAACGTATAATGTATAACGTACAACGTATAACGTATAACGTTAAACATATAACGTATAACGTATAACGTATAACGTATAACGTATAACGTATAACGTATAACGTATAACGTATAACGTATAACGTATAACGTATAACGTATAACGTATAACGTATAACGTATAACGTATAACGTATAACGTATAACGTATAACGTATAACGTATAACGTATAACGTATAACGTATAACGTATAACGTATAACGTATAACGTATAACGTATAACGTATAACGTATAACGTATAACGTATAACGTTAAACGTACAACGTACAACATATAACGTATAACGTATAACGTATAACGTATAACGTATAAAGTATAACGTATAACGTATAACGTATAACGTATAACGTATTACGTATAACGTATAACGTATAACGTATAACGTATAACGTATAACGTATAACGTATAACGTATAACCTGTAACGTATAACGAATAACGTATAATGTATAACCTAACCTGTATCGTATAACGTATAACGTTTAAGGTATAACGTATAACGTATAACGTATAACGTATAACGTATAACGTATAACGTATAACGTATAACGTATAACGTATAACGTATAACGTATAACGTATAACGTATAACGTATAACGTATAACGTATAACGTATAACGTATAACGTATAACGTATAACGTATAACGTATAACGTATAACGTATAACGTATAACGTATAACGTATAACGTATGACGTATATCGTATAACGTATAACGTTTAAGGTATAACGTACAACGTATAACGTATAATGTATAACCTATCACGTACAACGTACAACGTATAACGTATAACGTATAACGTATAACGTATAACGTATAACGTATAACGTATAACGTACATCGTGTAACGTATAACGTATAATGTATAACGTATAACGTATAACGTATAACGTATAACGTATAACGTATAACGTATAACGTATAACGTATAACGTATAACGTATAACGTATAACGTATAACGTATAACGTATAACGTATAACGTATAACGTATAACGTATAACGTATAACGTATAACGTATAACGTATAACGTATAACGTATAACGTATAACGTATAACGTATAACGTATAACGTATAACGTATAACGTATAACGTATAACGTATAACGTATAACGTATAACGTATAACGTATAACGTATAACGTATAACGTATAACGTATAACGTATAACGTATAACGTATAACGTATAACGTATAACGTATAACGTATAACGTATAACGTATAACGTATAACGTATAACGTATAACGTATAACGTATAACGTATAACGTATAACGTATAACGTATAACGTATAACGTATAACGTATAACGTATAACGTATAACGTATAACGTATAACGTATAACGTATAACGTATATCGTATAACGTATAACGTATAACGTATAACGTATAACGTATAACGTATAACGTATAACGTATAACGTATAACGTATAACGTATAACGTATAACGTATAACGTATAACGTATAACGTATATCGTATAACGTATAACGTTTAAGGTATAACGTACAACGTATAACGTATAATGTATAACCTATCACGTACAACGTACAACGTATAACGTATAACGTATAACGTACAACGTATAACGTATAACGTATAACGTATAACGTATATCGTATAACGTATAACGTTTAAGGTATAACGTACAACGTATAACGTATAATGTATAACCTATCACGTACAACGTACAACGTATAACGTATAACGTATAACGTATAACGTATAACGTATAACGTATAACGTATAACGTATAACGTATAACGTATAACGTATAACGTATAACGTATATCGTATAACGTATAACGTTTAAGGTATAACGTACAACGTATAACGTATAATGTATAACGTATAACGTATAACGTATAACGTATAACGTATAACGTATAACGTATAACGTATAACGTATAACGTGTAACGTGTAACGTGTAACGTGTAACGTGTAACGTGTAACGTGTAACGTGTAACGTGTAACGTGTAACGTGTAACGCGTAACGTGTAACGCGTAACGTATAACGTGTAACGTATAACGTATAACGTATAACGTATAACGTATAACGTATAACGTATAACGTATAACGTATAACGTATAACGTATAACGTATAACGTATAACGTATAACGTATAACGTATAACGTATAACGTATAACGTATAACGTATAACGTATAACGTATAACGTATAACGTATAACGTATAACGTATAACGTATAACGTATAACGTATAACGTATAACGTATAACGTATAACGTATAACGTATGACGTATAACGTATAACGTATAACGTATAACGTATAACGTATAACGTATAACGTATAACGTATAACGTATAACGTATAACGTATAACGTATAACGTATAACGTATATCGTATAACGTATAACGTTTAAACGTATACCTACAACGTATAACGTATAATGTATAACGTACAACGTATAACGTATAACGTTAAACATATAACGTATAACGTATAACGTATAACGTATAACGTATAACGTATAACGTATAACGTATAACGTATAACGTATAACGTATAACGTATAACGTATAACGTATAACGTATAACGTATAACGTATAACGTATAACGTATAACGTATAACGTATAACGTATAACGTATAACGTATAACGTATAACGTATAACGTATAACGTATAACGTATAACGTATAACGTATAACGTATATCGTATAACGTATAACGTTTAACGTACAACGTACAACATATAACGTATAACGTATAACGTATAACGTATAACGTATAAAGTATAACGTATAACGTATAACGTATAACGTATAACGTATTACGTATAACGTATAACGTATAACGTATAACGTATAACGTATAACGTATAACGTATAACGTATAACCTGTAACGTATAACGAATAACGTATAATGTATAACCTAACCTGTATCGTATAACGTATAACGTTTAAGGTATAACGTATAACGTATAACGTATAACGTATAACGTATAACGTATAACGTATAACGTATAACGTATAACGTATAACGTATAACGTATAACGTATAACGTATAACGTATAACGTATAACGTATAACGTATAACGTATAACGTATAACGTATAACGTATAACGTATAACGTATAACGTATAACGTATAACGTATAACGTATAACGTATAACGTATAACGTATAACGTATAACGTATAACGTATAACGTACATCGTATAACGTATAACGTATAATGTATAACGTATAACGTATAACGTATAACGTATAACGTATAACGTATAACGTATAACCTGTAACGTATAACGAATAACGTATAATGTATAACCTAACCTGTATCGTATAACGTATAACGTTTAAAGTATAACGTACAACGTATAACGTATAATGTATAACCTATCACGTACAACGTACAACGTACAACGTATAACGTATAACGTATAACGTATAACGTATAACGTATAACGTATAACGTATAACGTATAACGTATAACGTATAACGTATAACGTATAACGTATAACGTATAACGTATAACGTATAACGTATATCGTATAACGTATAACGTTTAAGTTATAACGTACAACGTATAACGTATAATGTATAACCTATCACGTACAACGTACAACGTATAACGTATAACGTATAACGTATAACGTATAACGTATAACGTATAACGTACAACGTATAACGTATAACGTATAACGTATAACGTATATCGTATAACGTATAACGTTTAAGGTATAACGTACAACGTATAACGTATAATGTATAACCTATCACGTACAACGTACAACGTATAACGTATAACGTATAACGTATAACGTATAACGTATAACGTATAACGTATAACGTATAACGTATAACGTATAACGTATAACGTATAACGTATAACGTATAACGTATAACGTATAACGTATATCGTATAACGTATAACGTTTAAGGTATAACGTACAACGTATAACGTATAATGTATAACGTATAACGTATAACGTATAACGTATAACGTATAACGTATAACGTATAACGTGTAACGTGTAACGTGTAACGTGTAACGTGTAACGTGTAACGTGTAACGTGTAACGTGTAACGTGTAACGTGTAACGCGTAACGTGTAACGCGTAACGTCTAACGTGTAACGTATAACGTGTAACGTATAACGTATAACGTATAACGTATAACGTATAACGTATAACGTATAACGTATAACGTATAACGTATAACGTATAACGTATAACGTATAACGTATAACGTATAACGTATAACGTATAACGTATAACGTATAACGTATAACGTATAACGTATAACGTATAACGTATAACGTATAACGTATAACGTATAACGTATAACGTATAACGTATAACGTATAACGTATAACGTATAACGTATAACGTATAACGTATAACGTATAACGTATAACGTATAACGTATAACGTATAACGTATAACGTATAACGTATAACGTATAACGTATAACGTATAACGTATAACGTATAACGTATAACGTATAACGTATAACGTATAACGTATAACGTATAACGTATAACGTATAACGTATAACGTATAACGTATAACGTATAACGTATAACGTATAACGTATAACGTATAACGTATAACGTATAACGTATAACGTATAACGTATAACGTATAACGTATAACGTATAACGTATAACGTATAACGTATAACGTATAACGTATAACGTATAACGTATTACGTATAACGTATAACGTATAACGTATAACGTATAACGTATAACGTATAACGTATAACGTATAACGTATAACGTATAACGTATAACGTATAACGTATAACGTATAACGTATAACGTATAACGTATAACGTATAACGTATAACGTATAACGTATAACGTATAACGTATAACGTATAACGTATAACGTATAACGTATAACGTATAACGTATAACGTATAACGTATAACGTATAACGTATAACGTATAACGTATAACGTATAACGTATAACGTATAACGTATAACGTATAACGTATATCGTATAACGTATAACGTTTAAGGTATAACGTACAACGTATAACGTATAATGTATAACCTATCACGTACAACGTACAACGTATAACGTATAACGTATAACGTACAACGTATAACGTATAACGTATAACGTATAACGTATATCGTATAACGTATAACGTTTAAGGTATAACGTACAACGTATAACGTATAATGTATAACCTATCACGTACAACGTACAACGTATAACGTATAACGTATAACGTATAACGTATAACGTATAACGTATAACGTATAACGTATAACGTATAACGTATAACGTATAACGTATAACGTATAACGTATAACGTATATCGTATAACGTATAACGTTTAAGGTATAACGTACAACGTATAACGTATAATGTATAACGTATAACGTATAACGTATAACGTATAACGTATAACGTATAACGTATAACGTATAACGTATAACGTATAACGTGTAACGTGTAACGTGTAACGTGTAACGTGTAACGTGTAACGTGTAACGTGTAACGTGTAACGCGTAACGTATAACGTGTAACGTATAACGTATAACGTATAACGTATAACGTATAACGTATAACGTATAACGTATAACGTATAACGTATAACGTATAACGTATAACGTATAACGTATAACGTATAACGTATAACGTATAACGTATAACGTATAACGTATAA